>CALYLW010000816.1:270000-518357 GCA_944989445.1 Ampullaceana balthica | reverse complement strand
CGGGGTTAATGTGACAAACCCAGTCAGGGCTAACGGGGTTAATGTGACAAACCCAGTCAGACCTAGCTCGGGTAATGAGGCAAAGTTTGTTTTCTGTGATTGAAATGGCGAAGAATGGAGCAGAACCTTGAAATATATCTCAATTCAATTTGAATTAATTTGTTGTTGGTTTTAATCAATTTTTTAAAGCTGAACATGTGTCCGGATAAATCTCAGGTAATACATAATTTTATTTTCCTTCTAAATGCAACAATTGAGTAGTTTTGCGAGATAATTTAAATATTAATGCAATAAATCTGCAGAATAGAAAGTGTTAGTGTGAGAGTGTGATAGGGGTGTGTTATTATAGTTTAGTTAAGTCAAAACAAGTAAATGTGTATGTGTTTTTCTGTGTGTTTGTGAGTGTGTGTAAGTGAGTGTGTGTGTGTGTGTGTTGCGCGTGCGTGCGTGTGTGTGTGGTGACGTGCCAAGGGGGCAGGGGTACCAGCCCTTTATAGGGCTCATATCAAGATAGTTCACCACCTGAATGGAGTTGTTCTCAAGTGGATTAGCTGTCGCTAACTACGATACTAACTTTAACTGCTATCAGAGAATCAGACATCGAAACGGCAATGTGACTGTTAATGATGCTCAAAGTCATTGCCAGCTTACAACGAGGCTCATGGGAAGACAGTTTTTTGGAACCACTGGCTTCATCACAGTGCATCATTTTACTTGAAACATAGAGGACAGACCAGCTAGAGGACACACCGTACTTCAACGGTGGGAAATTCCAACCTCCAACCAGATCAAGGAAAAATATACCTGTTTTGTACAGTTCTCGTGTAAACAGATGTGGCCCGAGGCGTACTGGTGAAAACTAATGCTATCGATTATCTTAGCCATTAATAGCACGTGCTGATAGACATTAATAGTACGTGCTGATAGACATTAATGGTACGTGCTGATAGACATTAATAGTACGTGCTGATAGACATTTGTATGCACCGATTGTTCTGTTTGCCCACAAAGTTCAGCAATTCTGTGATGTATTTAGAGACTCCAGTGCCGTCAGGGGAGCATCAATTGCTGGAGTCAAACATCGTTTCTAAGGATTTGGCTCTAACAGGAAAATACTACTACTATCGATGAAGGGGTTTATGATGTAATAAATCTGTGATGTAAAAGGGCGTGAAGTGTTTAAATATTGATACAGTTCAAGGGCGTGGGGGAAAACATGATTGCGGTTCATTACTATAGAACTGCAATATGACTACTTCACCGTTTTCCATTAAATTCCTTTAGGACCACTGTGACTACAAGATGGCTTAGACTACCAGAAGGACTACCACGTGACTATTGTATAACAACCGTTTGACCAGTGGCGTAGCTTGGGTTGGTGTGACCCAATGCAGATAACGCACGCCCTCCCCCCACCCCTCGTTTCATTTTTTTTAAAATAAGAATTAGTCCACAGTAAAACGAGGGCAATAAAACATTTTCATTAGAGACTTGAATGTTGTTATTGTGTTTATTTTCCTGCTGGTTTATTTGTTTCCTTGACAGGCCATTCAGACCAACAACACTTCCCCAGTTGCTGACTCTTGGCCCGAACACACCCACACATACCTGCTACTACCTTGATCGCTGTTGATCTGATGTACAGTTGAGAACGAAAATGTTCAAAATACCATAACAGATTTGGGTGAAACCTGTACCAGAATATGCATCTTCTGTATGTGACCCATCCACAAAAGAAAGCATTGATAAACTAGAACATCTTCTGTATGGGACCCATCCACCAAAGAAAACATTGATAAACTAGAACAAAATCAAATAAAGAGCTGCCAGATTCATTACTGGAGAATATTCAAAACTGACAAGAATAGCACCATTAGTTAAATAATTAAACCTTGAAACACTAGAGGATAGAAGAACCAAGAGTAAAGTAGTAATACTACATAAGGCAATTCTAATTTAGAAATTATACAAAACAAATATAACATAAAACAACACTCAGATAGACTTAAGGATAAAAACACCTTTCTTATTCCGTATGCAAGAACAAATACATACACATTATCGTTCTTCCCGTCCGGAATTCGGGCGTGGAATGGGTTGCCTGAAGAAACCAGGAAAACCACTTTATTAACATTTAAATCTCTAATAAAAATGCAGGACTAAACACAAACCATAGATAAGCGTAGGACGCAATAATCTTCTGTGTAGAAGGAGCGTCTGTAGCAGATAAGATAAGATAAGATTTTAATTGTTCTATTGCGGTTTCCTTCTTAAATCCTTATTTTTCTATGGTCAGAGAATTTCAATACTTGTTCAACAGCACAAGCCACCAGATGATAGTGGTTCTCATGCAGTGACAATCCTAGGCTCTAAGCCTGCTCACCACATGGTCAAGAAAGAAGCCTTTCGTCTTCATATTATGCAGTTCTTCAAGATGAACTTTCTCAGGCGTAACAAACCGTTTAAGTTTACCAGTGTAGATCGTGACACATCTGATCACTTCACACTTCCGGTCACTTCACACTTCCGGTCACTTCACACTTCCGGTCATTGTAAGAGGATTTGTCAGTTTTAGTAGTAATCAAAAACACATACACGTATTTATTGATAATAAGTATCTCCTTTAAATCATTTTTTGTGTTGGACATTTATAAATTCAAATATTGGGGTGATATATTGGGATGTTATATTGAGGTGCTATATTGGGGTGCTATATTGGGATCCAACTGGCAATGTTTTCCATTTCTCAAGTAGAACAATTGTATCCTTGTAGGCTCAGCTTACACGCCAAGTAACAGTTGTGGATGTTTGTGTAACATTACAAACAACACAATATGCAACAAAATCGCAACAATTTCTCATTGACAAAGAATAAACCATGCAAGACCGCAGTATTTTCTCCCCTGTTAGCATTATCGTTTGGAACGATCGTTATATTAGCAGTTTTATGTTAGATGTCGCATCTGTTATTGTATTAGAAAATTTTATTTGTTATTTTTTAAGCGATTCGTTACTTTGCCTCCCCTCCCCGCGCCCTTCGTGCAAGTTTAAAACTGAAACATCCCTGCAGTTCCCTGCACCCTCCAATTGTACTTAACTAAACTCAATATCCTAAACAACCGACACCCCTCCCTTCCCCCAATAGGAGATATCATCTGTCCATCGCGTTACTCTCACGTACTCAGTCAACCAAGCACTCGAGCTACCCTCGGCTGTTGCTCACCCCAGTAGGATGTGAGGGGAGAAGCACCGCACGGCACGGATATGACGTCAAAAGGACGCTGGAAAAAAAACCTGGGGCTGCCTATTAGTTAAAAGTTCATTTCCTTTGGTTTTCCCCAGAGTCCAGACTCGTACTACTGTATTTCTCAATCAGCCGTTAGTCGAGTGTCCTACTAGGGGAGTCCAAATTCGTATTATTCTATTTCTCAATCAACTGTTGGTCGAGTGTCCTACGACGGGCAGTTAGCCGATAAATCACCTGATATCATAGTCTTATCTCCCCTCGGATATGTTAAGTAGTTCCGGTGTCACGAAATAAAGTCTCCCCCAAAATAAAGTCTCCCCCGGAGAGTTTATTTTAAAACAAAGTCGCCCCCGGAGACTTTGTTTTAAAATGAAGTCTCCGGGTTAAAATAAACCCTCCCCTTAATTATTGGAAATTATAAATAATTGTTTTATTAAACTTTATGACTTAAAACATAATTTGTATTTGTTCTACATTCATTTCTGTATGATTATTGGAAATTGAGCAATCTTAAGCTTTGTCAGGGGCGTAGCAATTTGCGCGCTAAGTGGGTGTATGCCCGTATAGACACATATTTAGAGTTGGTTAATTGCCCAGAGTTATTTAAAAGAATATCAGACAAATGAACTGAAATACAAAGATTGTCAAGTAATACGAGAACGTGACACCGATATTTCGGAACAAGAATTCACTCCTTACGTTTGTGGGTAGATCATGTGTTAAGGACCTAAACGAAATTACCGATTTCTATGTGTGCATTAAAATAATACAAAAACATTATTACTGTCTATTATCGGTAGCGTTTACTAAAGTTACTGGAGAAAATTTAACAAATCAAATGTAGCCAAGGTTTTTAAATTTAGAAAATAAAGTTAAAAAAAACAGGTTACATGATTAAACAATCAGTGTCTTAGCTAGGGTTGGTGATACCCATTGCGTTAAATTCACAATATAACCCAGATCAAAGTGTTGTGGAGATCTGGGTTGAGATGAGGCGCTTAGTTAGCTTGCGATTCCCGTTTAGGTGTGCCGCTGAATTAGTTAGGCATAAGGTCAATGACCTTATGGAATGTTAGAATCCTGGAGAATTAAGGGGTAACACAGAGGTGGGCTTGTTTATTGATGAAATGCGACAGGAAAACATGAAGCGTCTTTTGTTGAGCGGGTAAAGACTAGCTATATGTCTTAGTAGATAGATTTCTTCAAGGTGGGCACGTATTGGCTATTTAAGTTGTCTATCGAGACATAGTTAGCTGAGGTATGAAGAAGTTTGCTTAGGAAACCTTTACGTTCTAAGCAACGGTGGTCAACGGTGGTTCGCGAGCCGCATGCGGCTCTTCTGTGTTCACATTGCGGCTCGCGTGCAATTTATGACAGATATATTAAAAGGATTACTGAAAGATTTTCAAGCCAGGTTTTATGACTCATAATGCTTCAATGCAACTCTCAACAATTTTTAAATATTTTAAAACGGCTCTCAATTACTAAGGGTCTGGTCACCTGTAGTCTAATGAGTTATTATGATGTAATAATCACGCAAAGGGAGGCATTAGGGAGTAATTTATATGAGTGTGTATGTGTGTATGTATGAATTTATGTTTGTACGTATACATGTATGTATGTATGTATGTATGTATGTATGTATGTATGTATGTATGTATGTATGTATGTATGTATGTATGTATGTATGTATGTATGTATGTATGTATGTATGTATGTATGTATGTATGTATGTATGTATGTATGTATGTATGTATGTATGTATGTATGTATGTATGTATGTATGTATGTATGTATGTATGTATGTATGTATGTATGTATGTATGTATGTATGTATGTATGTATGCATGTATGTTTAATATTTTGTTTAATAATTTTTTTTAATATTTGAAAGATAAATTTTGCAATACATGTACTAGTTTTTGTAATGAAAGTATTGATCATTTTTTAAAAAAGATCTTTTCTCACTATGTGATTTGCAATTGTAGCTTAATTGTTATCCTCGAAGTATTTTATAACTACTAAAATGAAAATAATAACCTGTAGTTGTGATTCTCTTGTGTTAATACTCTTTTTTTTTATCTCCTAAAGCTTTCTAATATTTTAGAATATCTAGCAATATAAATAGTAAAATATGTTAACGGATAGATACAATTTTCTTAATTATTTTTTCTCTTATGGACACAACTCTAGATTGGGCTGTCCAGTCCATAATGTCATAATTAGTTTAGACACTCTAGAAAGGGGCGGTATTAAATTATAGGCAGAAAATTTAATGTTAGTCATGATTATTGGAGCCAACGTCTAAATTTTTTGTAACATGTGTAAAAAAAAATTTTTAAAAATTTAAAAATCTATGTCTGTGTGTGTACGCAAACTTTGACTAAATAAAAGTAATTGAAACCACATTTATTCCGTACAAAGCATTTGTAATATCTAACACACACACACACACACACACACACACACACACACACTCACACACACACACACACACACACACACACACACACACACACTATATATATATATATATATATATATATATATATAATATATATATATATATATATATATATATATATATATGTATATATAAGCTCAATATGTCACCCCCTCACGACTAAACCCATAGTCCTCCTCCGAGTCTTCCAGTGCCAAATAACGGGAACAAACTTAATTTTAGATTTTGTTTTACCCCTTGTGATAGTGTCAGCTAGTGCAGTCAGCACCACCAGTACCCCCCCCCCACCTCCATTGACGCCTCGCCTCTGCGTCTCACAATAACAATGCATAGCCCACAGAGTTTTTAAAAAAAAAGACTTTATAATCAGGTCATAAGTTAAACAGGTCAGTGTCGTAGCCCGATTTTTGTTCCCTCCGTGCGGTTACTTAATTGGGTCACTCCCACCCTTTCCCCCCGACTCTAGATATTAAGAAACCTTCTCATCGTCTGAACACCCGACGTTGTACAAACTTACTATTTATAGTAACAACACAAACCCATGCCTATAAAGACATAATCCTTGCTTTATGAAACAAAACAACTGCCTTTTTTCACCCCAAAACTGCCTGTGCGTCAATTTGTACAGCGGAAAAAATCAAGTAATTAAGTAATTTTTCAAATTATATCACGCCCCTGAGAAGTGTCAAATGGTATCGTCCGCTCCCCCCTCTTATCTCTCTATATCTACGCCACTACCATAAATAGTATTACAGTAAACATGTGTGAATATTATGTCACGCCCCTGAGAGGTGTCAAACGGTATGGTCCACAACCCCCTCTTATCTCTCTATTTCTACGCCACTACAATAAGTAGTATTACAGTAAACATCTGTGAGTATTATGTCACGCCCATGAGAGGTGTCAAACGGTATGGTCCACACCCCCTCTTATCTCTCTATTTCTACGCCACTGCAATAAATAGTATTACAGTAAACACGTGTGAATATTATGTCACGCCCCTGAGAGGTGTCAAACGGTATGGTCCGCACCCTCCCTCTTATCTCTCTATTTCTACGCCACTACAATAACTAGTATTACAGTAAACATGTGTGAATATTATGTCACGCCCCTGAGTGGTGTCAAACGGTATGGACCGCACCCCCCTCTTATCTCTCTATATCTACGCCACTACCATAAATAGTATTACATTAAACATGTGTGAATATTACAGCAATACACAAGTAAGTATTCTTTATTCTTTTGATTTTTAATGATCTCTTTGTTTTATATCGAAAGTATGATGGGGGCGAATTTATTTTGGGGGAGACAATATTTTACAGGGTAGGGGCGAAATTATTTTAATCGGGAGGAAAACATTTTCTCCCCCCGGAGGATTTGTTTTAAAACAGAGTCTCCGGGGGGAGACTCTGTATGGGGGAGGATTTATTTTGCAACACCGGCTTAGACTAAATTAACGATGTTAATTGAAACTTACACAACGTTATGATAATAACCCAAGTTCCAGACGATGGTTGATGTTACATTTTAGCATTGTAACAAGATATTTGTTCATATTAGCAGTGTAATAAGATCTTTGTTCATATTAGCAGTGCAACAAGATATATGTTCATAATAGCAGTGTAACAAGACATTTGTTCATATTAGCAGTGTAACAACATATTTGTTCATATTAGCAGTGTAACAAGATATTTGTTCATATTAGCAGTGTAACAAGACATTTGTTCATATTAGCAGTGTAACAAGACATTTGTTCATATTAGCAGTGTAACAACATATTTGTTCATATTAGCAGTGCAACAAGATATTTGTTCATATTAACAGTGTAACAACATATTTGTTCACATTAGCAGTGTAACAAGATGTTTGTTCACATTAGCAGTGTAAAAAGATATTTGTTCAATTAACTTCTAAGAAACGTTCAGAGAATATCAGTCTTGGCCTGTTACTGATATTTGTGCTGAGGAAAGGGGCTTGGGTGGGTAGTGGGTAGCAACTGTCAAAGCTGGGACTAAATTTTATTTCGACTTTTTGTAAACGTCCAAATGTGATATTGAAACAAGATTTAATCAGATGTCTGCTCTTGTAATGAGGATGTCTTAGAGATGACGTAAGTCATTCATGAATGGGATCATTATTTTATATTAATTTTTTTTTAAAGTCTTCTGAATTTTGAGAATCTCTAAACTATTAACTACTATTGGAGTGTGGAAAATTGTGAGTGTGATCCAGGAGTGTGGCTGACAGCGGTGCGTGTGATCCAGGAGTGTGGGTTACAGCGGTGCGTGTGTGTGTGAGTGGAAATTAGGGGGCGGGGTGGTGGGCATAGATAAGAGTGGGCAGAACAAATTAACGGCACTGATTGGTTCACGTCTTGGTTCTATTCTTAGCTCAGTTGCCACATTCAATGTCAGCTTCCGGCATTTTAGCCCCCCTATCTTCCCCCACCTTGTGCTTGTATCTATAACTGGAAGGATGGAGTCAAACCGGCGGATGAAAGGATCTCAAATTCTAGAAATTAAATTCAGTAAATAATAATATTATATATCCTGTAATGACCCTTTCCTTCTCTAACGACATCGCTTGACTTCTGTTTTATTACCCCACATCCCACATCGGCTGATGATGAATTTAACATTAGTTTAACATGAATTTAACATTAGTTTAACATGAATTTAACATTTCATTTTCGTTATTTTGCAATATAAGTTGTTGTTTTTTTTTAAATCTTTCAAATTTCTTTTTTCCCCCTTATTTCTTCATGTGTATTGTTGGCCTGAAATAGTTTTTTTTAAGTATATAAAAACAGAAATCCCAATCCCTTCCCTCCTCTCGGACAACCTGTGTGATCAACCTGGCGCCGGTCCTGGTTTGTAAATTCTTGAATCTCCATGTCAGCACGTGCATGTAAAGGCGTCTACCCCGCCCCCACCCTCCCACACAGATCTTGGGCAATGTGGAATTCTATGAACGGCTCTTGTCATCCATGATACACGTATTTGGTTCTAAGTTTAGTGCGTGAGCTTTGTATGAATGCTGAGATACTTTTAACGTTATTGAACAATTCTTAGCACATTGTTGACTCATGTTAAAAATTTGTTTTGATGACAACGCTTATATTCTCGTGTATTAATTCAATATTGTTCATATTTAGAGTCCAACAAGTTATCAAAAACAGTGATCATGTTTCTCTGTTGCATTGCAAGCCATTATAATATAAAGAGATAAATTTAAGTACCGTATATTCCGGCGTATACGACCACTGGGCGTATAAGATTACCCCCACTAATTTTCCTGTTAAAATATAGGTTTAAGCTATTTTCGACGTATAAGACCACCCCTCACCCCTCTTTCAACACACTTTTTTAAGTTTGGAACTGGCTTCATATTTCTTTCTTCTAGCTGGTGGAGACATGATTGGGTCTTAACTGTTAGCCGTTTGTATACTGTACTGTATTTCGGTACAGGTATGAACAGGTACAAATACGATAAAACGATACCCGGCGACTCGGACTTTTGAGAAGATTTTTAGGAGTTTAAAAAAGTCGTCTTATACTCCGGAATATACGGTAGGTATAGCTACACATTTCTATACTGATCGTCTGAAAGTTCATAGTAAAAGACATGGCAAGTCATTTAAAATATTATTGCGTCAGTTTTCGGTTGTTGTCGGTATTTTGTGATTCTACTCATAGGACACATTAACCAAAGTTGTTTGACGTCGACAGAAAGCCACACACCCGGCATGACCTTGGGGAACCGACATTTCAATAATTGATGAGACGGGTTTTCCCATGATTACTTTTTGTTTTTTTAATTGAGCCAGCTCCAGGGAATATTTCTGCATTTAAAAATATATATTTTTGATTAATATTTGTTATAGCCATTTAACGGTATGAAATACAATTAAATTAATGGCTATTTTTTTAAACAAGTTTTTACTTTTCTTTACGTTAGCCATTAAAAAAACAAAACAAATTAAATTTTAATAATAATCTGCAAGCGAAAAATTTAAATTTTACCTATTCCATCAAATTTTCCATTCTCGCTCGTGAAATAACCAAGTTATATATTCTATGAACCTGTTTATTACCCCCCGCCCCTTTTTTTCCACCCCCGGATGGTTTAAAAATAGAAGTCTTAAATTAAATTTAAGCAAACTTCAATAGTAGTTGTCCTTTACGCTGAAAAGATTTCTAAAAATAAAATCAACTGTCTTCCAAAAATAGCTCTCTCCAAAAACTCCCATCAGCCCCTGTTATACGTCTGCTGTGAGTAACGTGATTCACGGCGGGATTCCCGCCAGGGAAAAACACTTCAAGCGTCAGTTGGGTGCAGGCGGGCAGCACGATATGGTGGTCAAGACAGCAAGCTTTGGACATTGGCCGTGGCCAAACATATCAATTCTTTAGTGTATGACCGTGGTATTTGGCCAAATTTATTAGTTTTATAGCATATGACCGTGGTATTTGGCCAAATTTATTAGTTTTATAGTATATGGCCGTGGTATTTGGCCAAATTTATTAGTTTTATAGCATATGGACGTGGCATTTGGCCAAATTTATAAGTTTTATAGCATATGGCCGTGGTATTTGGCCAAACATATCAGCTCCATAGTATATGGCCGTGATATTTGGCCAAACATATCCGCTCCATAGTATATGGCCGTGGTATAGTGGTCAACCAAAGTAGCTTATGGCTGGGGTTATAAAAGTCACGTGGTCACCACCATCAGCCCCAAAGTACGGCCAAGTTTTTGTACAAACTATTTCCATTAGGGCAACCCGCGTGGCTAACTTTGACTTTCCCTTCTAACACTCCACCCCGTAGCATCAACAAAAATGCAAAACACCGCATGAAACATCCTTATAATGTTCATGATTTCACATGACGAGACCCAGTGGTTCTCATAAGTTTACACCTGAAACAATTTCCGTTTATCAAAGAAATAAAACTGTTTTAGAGCTCTTTTCATCTTGACCTACCGCTTCCGTTAGAGCAGAGCCATTAAAAAAGTGATGCTAGATCCATTGCAAGCGTTTTCTCGTAAACCTCAACATTCTTCTAAAGCACTTGATCACCCAGTCCCAAAGTGAGAACAACAAACATATACAGTACACAACAAACATATACAGTACACTCTTCAAAGTTCAAAGTATTGGTTGGGAGGACCTATAAAGGTATCTAGCTTCTTCTTTTTTTCATTCCGTCCACAAAAAATAAAAAAAAATTTTTTTTTAATAAAATAAAATAAAAATTTGGTAGAAAATGTCATTTCTGAACACAAAGAAAGTAGTGCTGAAGGAGGAGGATTTCCCCCTACCTCTCACTTCCTACGCCTCTGGCTGGGACATTGCAAAGATGGCCTGAGCCTGCGGCTATGACGTCACTAAGCCCTAATAGCCATAGCATTACCCACGCCTCCGCTAAACCTTCAGACGAGGAGACCCACCTAAGATGTACAGCAATAAATCGAGATAGCTGCAAAGTCCCACAGACAAATAGCATTATAGGTAAAGCTTAAAGTAGAAACAAAATAAACAAAATAAAATTAAAAAAAACCTTTAAAAAATAAATAAATACATTATCATGTTTTAATAATGACGAACACTAAAAGATTTTAATATCGATGCTATTGTTAAAGCGAATTCGATTGAAACTAAGCTTTATATTCGTATTATTTGTCTACTATTTGTTCGTTAAAGAAGGATTTTTGCCGTAACGTTCGCTGTTTTTTTTATATGTGTAAGTGCATTATAATAAAAAACTATTTACATAATAGTGGTAATGTCGCTTACCAAGACAGCTGAATAATTTGTCTCAATGCATTGTTCCCTGATAAAATTATCTTTTTTTTTCTCCATTTGTTAATAATTCGTCTTTTAATAATCTTATTGATCGATTTTTGTTTTGAAGGGCCAAACTTTCTCTTCTTCTCAATTCATTAAAATAATATTGCGCACGCATACACACACACTCACACACATCCATACTCACGTGCACGCCCACACACTCACACACACCCATACTCACACGCACGCACACACACTCACACATACTCACAAGCAAACACACATGCACACACACTTACAGGCACACACACACTCACACACACGCACTCACAAACACATAAACACACACTCATTCACACGCACACAAACACAACAGGAGCCGACGCCCCATTAAAAGGCGCCATTTTATCCACCGCCAGATGTGGCGAGACCGCTGGGGGTGGGAATCCCCAGTAACAGCAGACGTCACAGACCTTGACCTTATGTTGCCTTCTGATCAGTCACCTGTATTTGATAGTTTTGATTAGAGAAACTTACGCATGGGGCACATCACGTTTCCCAGTTCAGGGGAACTTCAATATAAATTTGTGAACTTTTGCCAGGATCGAGGGAATCAGAGAGATATCTCGGTTTAGAGTTTCGCCTTATGTTCGGGGGTAGGGGTCGGTAAGTTGATGTTTCGTGGTAAGGGAAGGAAAGCTAAGGTCTAGGGGTAAGGGTCCGGGAAGATGAGGGCCAGAGGGTAGGGGCCCGGGAAGATGAGGTCTATGGGGTAGGGGCCGGGAAGATGAGGGCCAGGGGCTAGGGGCCCGGGAAGATGAGGGCCAGGAGGTAGGGGCCGGGAAGATGAGGTCTAAGGGGTTTTGAGGTAGGGATGGTAGACGGGGGAACTACGACGCATCACATGATATTAGAAACCATTAAACAGGATTTATATCTAATTCTCTTTGATAAATGAGTTGCGTGGTATAATTGAGTATTATCTATTTTGGGGTCTTCGGGCTTTTCTTGCAACATCTATTCAACGTCATTATTAGCCCACCTTTACAAGAATTGATAGATGACTTGAGTTGCTCCCATACCTTCCAATAATTATGTATCGATCTCGTGTTACTCCCAGGTCAACACTGGGTTTTTCCCGTCATGTGAAGGCCACCTGTGACTTTATGGGGAAAAAATAATATTTCAAGACGTGTTTAAAAGGAATAAACATCATCTAAAATTGTATTTGTTATGAAATTAATCTTTTATAATTATTTACAGTAGAAAGCGCTGAAAAAACACTCATTGTACATGTGCACCACAGGATATTTTATTTAAAGAGTGGATCTACTATTGAACAATTTACTAATCTCAACATATTGAAATCTTTATTTTTTTTAAAAATGTAATGATAATGAACTGTCCGAACTTGATTATACTGCGTTGATTTGTTTTTAATTCTAGGGCTGTTAACGATTAATTTAAATTTATTCGTGAACTTTTGAAAAATTAACGATTAATTAATTAATAGTTAATTTCGATCAAAAATAGAAATGTATGGTGTCATAAGAAACATTTATTAAACGTACATGTCGAAAATCGAAATAACACTGTAAAGTCTTCTTTATGTGACATCTTTAAACCAACAAAGCAAACAGACAAGCGTATTGACATTATTTCGTCAGTCAATAGTTTAAAAACAAAATGTTCGTATAATCGTCCGGAAATTAGTTTATTTATCGGCCGCAATATTTTACTTTTTAATTTCCAGTACATTTATAAGTGGGGGGTCGATTAATTGTTTTAAAAAATTTAATCGTTAAAATTTTTTAAACTATTAATCGAGAAATTAATCGTTAATTTCCGCAGCCCTAAATATTTCTATATCATTTATCAGTAGGAACACATTCTTCTGTTGTTGTTTTGAAACATCTATAGAGTATAATAGACCTCTTATTAATTTGATCTTATTTTTCGCGTGTGTTGCGTCCTATTAATCATATATTATATATTTACGCTCATTTGTCACTGCCGCCTAACGTTGAGGGAAATCACTCTGCTTTTTTTAAATGTTGCGTTGTAAGCAGTGCTGATTGACGCAAATAGTGTGGTGATTAGCACTGTAAAAAATATTATATAAATACTTTGTTTACTTTTCATGAATATTTCGTATTTATCATGCAAGGATAAGTTACTTGGACTTTGACCAAAAAAAAAGTGGGCACCGTAGTCGCCCTACAACCCCTATTATAAAATACTTTTTGTACATTTAAGGAAGTTTAATATTACGTATCTATCATACAAGTTTGTTTGGCTTTTGAAAAAAGTGGGCGCCGCAGGCGCATTAAATAAAAGTTGGCGCCGCAGCACAATCTAGTATATATAATATAAAAGCCCAAGTCACTCATTGGATGTGGAACGCTGATGATGTACAACAGTCTATAGCAGTTTTAAAAAATCGTGTGGTGATTAGCGCTGTAAAAATATTTAATATGACGTCATTGGTTGATCTTATATTTAACACAAGGTGTGCATCAAAAGGTGTGCAAATTAATTACAAATTAAAGACGCGCTGTAAAAAATATATTATATGACGTCATTGCTTTAGCTTATATCTTAATTTTGGAAAAAGGGAACGATGTAAAAATAGGATTTGATGATTTATAATTATAAAATACTTTGTGTACATTTCAGGAAGTTTAATATTTCGTATTTATCAAACAAGGATAAGTTACTTGGGGTTTTGACAAAAAAAGTGGCGTACTTTATGGACGGCCCCTATAAAAATACTTTGTGAACATTTCAGCAAGTTTAATTTTTGCTTATGAATAAGGTGGGCGCCGTAGGCGCCCTAAAAGAAGTGGGCGCCGAAGGCGCCACGGCGCCCCGGAACAATCTAGTATTATATATTTACGCTCATTTTTCACTGCCGCCTAACGTTGAGGGAAATCACTCTGCTTTTTTTAAATTTTGCGTTGTAAGCAGTGCTCATTGACGCAAATAGTTATTTTTTGGTGCAGTAATTTGGTGCGCTGCTTTCGAAAATTAGTTTAAAAATCGTGTGGTGATTAGCACTGTAAAAATTATTATATAAATGCTTTGTTTAATTTTCAGGAATATTTCGTGTTTATCATACAAGGATAAGTTAGTTGGGCTTTTGCCCCCCCCCCAAAAGTGGGCGCCTTATGCGCCCTACAACCTCAATTTAAAATTACTTTGTGTACATTTAAGGTAGTTTAATATTACGTAGCTATCATACAAGGACAAGTTTGTTGGGCTTTTGAAAAAAGTGGGCGCCGTAGGCGCCCATAAAAAAGGGGTGCGCCGCAGGCGCCACGGCGCCGCAGCACAAACTAGTAAAACTATATAATTTGCAATTGTCACGCATGTCAGTCTGTCCTGACGCTACTAATTTTAGAAAGCAGGGAAAACCAAATTACTGCACCAATGCACCAAAAGGTGTGCAAATTAAAGATGCGTTGTACGATAATATAATATTGCGTCATTGTTTTCGCTCATATTTTAATTTTGGAAAAGGGATCAATGTAAAAAGAGGATTTGATGATGGTTAATTATAAAATTAAAAAAACAAACGGGGCGCCATGGGCGCCCTGCAACCCCTATTATAAAATACTTTGTGTACATTTCAGAAAGTTTAATATTTCGTATTTATCAAACAAGGACAAGTTAGTTGGGCTTTTGAAAAAGTTCGGTGTCATAGGCGCCCTAAAAATTGCATTTTTTAATAAAATAAATAGATTTCAGCTGAAAACTTCCGTCATTTTTCACGGGTGTACACTAGTCAATATACATAATTTGCAATGTATGTCACGTCTGTCTGTCTGTCCGCGAAGCTACTAATTTTAGAAAGCAGAGAACCAAATTATTGCACAAAAAAATAACTATTTTCGAACGTCCGCATAAAATTGTTCAATAAGGAAATAAATGAATAAAATAAAAATAAATAAAATAAATGAAAGTTCTGTATTACGTTATATTTTAATCTGATTTGTATTTGTTTTGAAAACTTCCGTCATTCTTGACAGGTGATACACTTGTGCTCTATATAAATTGCTTAACTCATGACAATATAACTCTATCGAGTACCCTAGTCTAACGTTTTTTGTGTAATAGTGGCCATGATTGATTGTTCAAATACTTCTGCAATCTTTGTTTTATCTCTACAGAAGATTATTGCGTCCTATGTTCTGGTAGCGTTCACAGCTACGAGGGACCACGCTATTGCCAGCCACTTTTGTTTCCCTAAATAGCGTTAGGTACCCATTCGGAGCAGGGTGGACTCAGGGACACCACCGGGAACAAATCCCTGTCTTTATGGATATTCGAACCCCTAGTGACCACCGCGGCCCCAGTGTGAATGGGGGAAGACTCTGGTATTAATGAGGTTTTATTTAATAAATGACCAGTGCCAATCGAGAACATTATGTTATCTTTTCAACCTTACGCGCCACAATGATTCCATAAAATTATTTATTAGTAAATAATTGGATTACTTCAAATCTTCAAATGTTCATTTTAACCAACTGAATTTCACTTATCCAAAATAAAAAGTCGTTATTAAGATTATTTGTCTTTGCTCTCAATAAGATTATGTGAAGGGAACATGTCTGTAATCATTCGTTTCTTAAACTAAAGCATGTGGCGATAAGATTATGTGAAGGGAACATGTCTGTATTCATTCGTTTCTTAGACTAAAGCAAGTGGTGATTCACATCGCGTTTAAGTAGTTAACACTAAAGTCATGCACCGTTTTCAAAACACTGGGTTTCCCAAACTTTGTCACAACACAACAGCCTATTGTTGTTGTTGTCAATCAATCCACATAGAGGAGAAATATCTTGGACACGTTAAGTCAGGTGACTCAGTCTGGGAATTGAACAAGTCTCAAAGAAAAGAGTTTCCTGCTTTTGAGTTTGTCATACGGCTGTGACCTTCAAGTCCTTATCACATTTCAAGAATACTGTGATTCATGAGAAACAATGAACAAAAAATTGGATGCTTTTATTTTAAAACAAAGGTTACAAGAGACTATGAATCCATACTACTACAAAGGACTATGAATCCCTACTACTACAAGAGACTATGAATCCGTACTACTACAAGAGACTATGAATCCATACTACTACAAGAGACTATGAATCCATACTACTACAAGAGACTATGAATCCCTACTACTACAAGAGACTATGAAGCCGTACTACTACAAGAGACTATGAATCCGTACTACTACAAGAGACTATGAATCCGTACTACTACAAGAGACTATGAATCCGTACTACTACAAGAGACTATGAATCCATACTACTACAAGAGACTATGAATCCATACTACCACAAGAGACTATGAATCCATACTACCACAAGAGACTATGAATCCATACTACTACAAGAGACTATGAATCCATACTACTACAAGAGACTATGAATCCGTACTACTACAAGAGACTATGAATCCGTACTACTACAAGAGACTATGAATCCATACTACTACAAGAGACTATGAATCCGTACTACTACAAGAGACTATGAATCCGTACTACTACAAGAGACTATGAATCCGTACTACTACAAGAGACTATGAATCCATACTACTACAAGAGACTATGAATCCGTACTACTACAAGAGACTATGAATCCATACTACTACAAGAGACTATGAATCCATACTACTACAAGAGACTATGAATCCATACTACTACAAGAGACTATGAATCCATACTACTACAAGAGACTATGAATCCATACTACTACAAGAGACTATGAATCCGTACTACCACAAGAGACTATGAATCCATACTACCACAAGAGACTATGAATCCGTACTACTACAAGAGACTATGAATCCGTACTACCACAAGAGACTATGAATCCATACTACTACAAGAGACTATGAATCCGTACTACCACAAGAGACTATGAATCCATACTACCACAAGAGACTATGAATCCGTACTACTACAATAGACTATGAATCCGTACTACTACAAGAGACTATGAATCCGTACTACTACAATAGACTATGAATCCGTACTACTACAAGAGACTATGAATCCGTACTACTACAATAGACTATGAATCCGTACTACTACAAGAGACTATGAATCCGTACTACTACAATAGACTATTAATCCGTACTACTACAATAGACTATGAATCCGTACTACTACAAGAGACTATGAATCCGTACTACTACAATAGACTATGAATCCGTACTACTACAAGAGACTATGAATCCGTACTACTACAAGAGACTATGAATCCGTACTACTACAAGAGACTATGAATCCGTACTACTACAATAGACTATGAATCCGTACTACTACAAGAGACTATGAATCCGTACTACTACAAGAGACTATGAATCCGTACTACTACAAGAGACTATGAATCCGTACTACTACAAGAGACTATGAATCCATACTACTACAAGAGACTATGAATCCGTACTACTACAAGAGACTATGAATCCGTACTACTACAAGAGACTATGAATCCATACTACTACAAGAGACTATGAATCCATACTACCACAAGAGACTATGAATCCATACTACCACAAGAGACTATGAATCCATACTACTACAAGAGACTATGAATCCATACTACCACAAGAGACTATGAATCCATACTACTACAAGAGACTATGAATCCATACTACTACAAGAGACTATGAATCCATACTACTACAAGAGACTATGAATCCATACTACTACAAGAGACTATGAATCCATACTACTACAAGAGACTATGAATCCATACTACTACAAGAGACTATGAATCCATACTACTACAAGAGACTATGAATCCATACTACTACAAGAGACTATGAATCCATACTACCACAAGAGACTATGAATCCATACTACTACAAGAGACTATGAATCCATACTACTACAAGAGACTATGAATCCATACTACTACAAGAGACTATGAATCCATACTACTACAAGAGACTATGAATCCTACTACACAAGAGACTCCGACTCCGTACATCTACAACGTGAACCGTTGAGTCCGAAATAATGCCCTACAACTTAAGCGCGTTAAAACTAAGCGAACATTAAATTGTGTTTTAATTGCGTTCATTTTTTTGGTGCTATTACCCATTCCACTCTCTTTTATTCTGTGGTTGCATTTGAGGAAAGTGAAAAAAAAGACAGATAGACATTGTATTTTAGTTTTACTTTACGATATGAAGTTATTAAAAAATCAAACAAAACCTTAGGCTTTATAAAAAGGAACTTTAACAAATGTAATAGAGATATAAAACTAAAATGCTACCTCACTTTGGTGAGACCTGTACTAGAATATGCATCTTCTGTATGGGACCCATCCACCAAAGAAAACATTGATAAACTAGAACAAATTCAAAAAAGAGCTGCCAGATTCATTACTGGAGAATATTCGAAACTGACAAGAATAACACCATTAGTTAAATCATTAAACCTTGAAACACTAGAGGATAGAAGAACCAAGAGCAAAGTAGTAATCATACATAAAGCAATTAATTCTAATTTAGAAATACAACACAAAGATAACTTAATACAACCCTCAGATAGACATAAGGATAAAAACACCTTTCTTATTCCGTATGCAAGAACAAACACATACAAGTTTTCCTTCTTCCCGTCCGGAATTCGGGCGTGGAATGGATTGCCTGAGGAATCCAGGAAAACCAACACTTTATCAACATTTAAATCTCTAATAAAAATGCAGGACTAAACACAAACCATAGATAAGCGTAGGACGCAATAATCTTCTGTATAGAAGGAGCGTCTGTAAACAGATAAGATAAGATATGAATTGTAAGGTATTAAATCGTTTCTTAATTAATATTTTACCACGCCAGTTTTAACATGAGTTGTAAGTGGCATGAGAAGATAGTGAATCCTGTTTTCTGTGTCCGATTCTTCGATTTATGCTCAGAGTCAGTCACTCTCATATCATCATCATTTTATTTTTTAATTTTCTTTCAGACAACTTCTAACATATCTTAATTGGCACTTTAACCTTCAATTCAATTTTATTTTTTAAATTATTCTTTTTACCTCAAGATGATAATCTCTAAAAAAATCTCTTTTATTGTTCCTTTAACTCAGAGTTGCCCAAAGTCCGGGCCGCGGGCCAAAACCAGCCCGCGATGAAATTTTAGCTGGCCCGCGGCCTCATCTTAAATACTTAATTGAATGACGTATTATTTCTGTAACGACATTTAATTTATAAGAAAAGTCGAAATTGTGTACTGTTTTGTGTACGTCAATTGATGGCGAAAATTGACGACGTTTTATTTTTTTACAACGCGGAAATATCACAATGTTGTATATCACAATGTTGTATATCACAATGTTGTATATCACAATGTTGTATATCACAATGTTGTATATCACAATGTTGTATATCACAATGTTGTATATCACAATGTTGTATATCACAATGTTGTATATCACAATGTTGTATATCACAATGTTGTATATCACAATGTTGTATATCACAATGTTGTATATCACAATGTTGTATATCACAATGTTGTGTCTCACAATGATGTAAGATTGCTCAGTCGGGGGGACAGCACTTCAGCGCTTCTACGCACTTAAAAAAGAAATTGGGCAATTGATGGAAGTTAAGGAACAACCAATTCCAGAACTATTTGAAAATACTTGGCTGGCAGATTTTGCATTTTTAGTTGATATGAAAAGACATATAAACGTTCTTAACACAATTTTTTAAGAAAACAATGCAGTGGTAAGCCAATTATATTCACATAGCAAGGCCTTAAGGAACAAGCTGCAACTTTTTCAAAGGCAACTGTCTCAAATGCAGACTAATACCACACATTTCCACTCACTACAGGAAATCATGAGAAGTTTTCCAGAAAGAAGCTTCAATGAGCAAATGCAGAGGTATGTTGCAGATATCACATACCTGGCTGATGAATTTCAAAGACGATTTCGGGAATTTGCAACTATTCATGGAAATCATGTTTTTTCTTACACCTTTCACTGTGGATCCTGAAAATGCTTCAGGCAATCTGCAGCTGGAACTCATTGAGTTGCAAAGTGATGCTGAATGTCGTCTCATTGTCTTTTACCGTCAGCTGGATAAAGAGGAATTTCAAGAGATTTGAACATCTGCTAAGAAAATGCTCAGCTTGTTTGGCCCGACATACTTGTTCTAGCAAACATTTTCAGTTATAAGTTTTAACAAGAACCGTGTGAGGACGAAAATAAGTGACTGTCACCTGCGTGATATCATACGTAACACGTCTCAAAACTAGTGGCATTGAACCTGACCTCACCTATTTACTGCATCCGGACCACGAATATCTTTACTTCAACGAATATGGCCCGTCATGCAAAAATATTGGACGCCCCTGCTTTAAATGTTTGTTTTTTTAACTTCAACACATTACCTTTTGCTTCCTTACGCAACAACACACATCTCATTTGGGAGGTCTGATTGTGTTAAAGTAAATACACATTAAGTAGTATAAGATTAACTCAATAAAAAAAGAAAATCGTTTAAAATGTATCTCACATTGAAATGCGACCACATATTTTATAGAATAAACTTGTTTTTATAGAAACATGCCATGTACATTTCTTTACATAAGGGGCTTAATCCATCTTTTATATAAACATTTTAGTTACATATTCTCCCCCGTTAAAAAAATATAATAAAATTTCTGGCTTTAATTTACGTTCAAAATTTATATTCCCGTCTAGCTCAAGATGCCAAAGATAACATGACTACTAAAGATCATGTAAAAGTGTGTACTAACGCATTTTCCCACATAGTTAAATAAGACTTAACTATTTCATCCATCTTGTAGATGATCATACTGTGACATTCTTAAACCGGGATATCAAACTATGGCAAGTCATCAGTCTACTGGACAATGCTACTCTGACATTAAGCTGCTAGTGACCACTGCTAGTGACCACTGCTAGTGACCACTGCTAGTGACCACTGCTAGTGACCACTGCTAGTGACCACTGCTAGTGACCACTGCTAGTGACCACTGCTAGTGACCACTGCTAGTGACCACTGCTAGTGACCACTGCTAGTGACCACTGCTAGTGACCACTGCTAGTGACCACTGCTAGTGACCACTGCTAGTGACCACTGCTAGTGACCACTGCTAGTGACCACTGCTAGTGACCACTGCTAGTGACCACTGCTAGTGACCACTGCTAGTTCAAGTAGTCACTGCTATTTCCAGAGGAGTTGGTATACTACCAAAATATATCATTTCACTGTTGTGCACAAACTTCAGTTGTTAAAATGAACAAATCAAACAAGAACGCCTGCTTGTGTCAGTTAACATTTTATTCTCAGAATTCAACATTAAATCTTAGGGCATAATTTTAAGATGTCTATTATTTATATATATATTTATATCAATTATATTTATACAAATGTTTGATTTTTTCCTATAAATATGTTTGTGTTGGATTACATGGTGGAAATCTCTAACATTATGTTAAGATACAATCATTTTATTTCAAGTATTCTAATATATATATTTAGTAACCATTAGTTTCATCTTATAAAATGTTATTTACTTTAAGGAAATATCCTTTTGTCATGAGAACATTTTATGAGACATACTATTTTTGCATTGAAATAAACATACAGTTATCAAATGTGTATAGAAACAGAGTACATAATCATGTCATAATGTGCAAGTCAACACCAGCTACAGCAGTTATTTGTTCAAACCAGTTTTTAAAAAAATGATTATAATAATTAAAAAATATTTTACAAATACAGATTAGTCATTAAACTTTTTGAAAAGTTTATCAGTATTTCCTAGAAATTTAGGATATTTATTATTTCTTAATAACAAAAATGAAAAAAAATAATTAAAAAAAAGATTTGTCATAAAAAACATTTAATTGGTTGGTTGTTTAGAGTTATCCCATCAAGTTTGGTAGAGACAAATGTTTCAATCATAACAATCAAATATTTCAATCATAACAATCAAATATCTCAATCATAACAAAATTGTTTATTCATTTGAACACTCAGAAAAAAAAACAATTTTATAAAGATAATTGTATAATTGTTTTTAAAAAAAATTTCTATAGATGTAGTAAAGAAATATTTTCTAAATGTTAATAAATAGTGTAGAACAAATGTACATTTGAAAAGAAAGTATGGATAATCAATAAAAAAAATCAACTTCAAATCTGAAAAATTTATATGATTTTAACCTGTTCCTCAACATTTTGGTTTATTTTTCTAAATTTTGCAAGTCCATTAAAAAAACAAACATTTTATATTATTTAAATGAAGCTTGTTCACATTCAATTTTAACAGTTTTAAAATAAATCCTAAGGTCAAGAGTATGCAAGATAAAAATTAATTCTAAGTAGTTGAGCTACAATTTCCAGTCCTTTTATTTTATTTTTGCTATTCAAATATACAAGCTCCTGACAAAAAGATTGAGAAACAAGGTTGTTAGCAGGTGATGAAACTAACAGCACACAGTAGTCAATGGCACTTCTAAATAAACAATAATCAGCAACCTTAACTACTTCAAAATAAATGATCCTAACTTTTTACTTCACCAACAGTAACACTGATACATTAATCCAAGAAATAATGAACATCTAGTAGTTGATCAACATCCACAAATGAACATCTAGTAGTTGAACAACATCCACAAATGAACATCTAGTAGTTGATCAACATCCACAAATGAACATCTAGTAGTTGATCAACATCCACAAATGAACATCTAGTAGTTGAACAACATCCACAAATGAACATCTTGTAGTTGATCAACATCCACAAATTCTTCACAGAAAGATATCTCTAGACTGAAATAGTTTTTAGTTGAAATTGTAACACAGAGTTTCCCTGTTTATTTAGAGACAGAATCACAGCTGAAGAAAGGAATAGGAAATGTGTATCCTCAATCTAAGATTTTACTTCCAACTTTTGGAATTATTCAATGATTCTCAACTGAGAGCCATATGTCTCAAACACTAAAGTGATTAAATAAGAGCCTGTTTGATGGCCATTTGTTGAGACTGCAAAATAAAATAAGGGATCTAAATAAATGAGTCTCTCATCATACTTGATTTGCATCAGGTATTGTATACATTTAGGTCAAGAGTAAAATAAAACAACATACAGCAGTACTGATTGGGTTTAACTTAACATTGTGGACAAAGTGAATGTAGAATAGGATGTTACTTTGGTGGATGATCCACTAGTAATAGGATGTTACTTTGGTGGATGATCCACTAGTAATAGGATGTTACTTTGGTGGATGATCCACTAGTAATAGGATGTTACTTTGGTGGATGATCCACTAGTAATAGGATGTTACTTTGGTGGATGATCCACTAGTAATAGGATGTTACTTTGGTGGATGATCCACTTCCTGGTATTGAAAGCAAATAAACAGTAGCGTCATCTGCTAAAGGGTTTGTCATTTCTCAGACCCCCAAAACTTCATATCTCAATGCTACTATTTTCAATTAACATTTTGGTAAAACAATGTTGTTCAGCATTAAAGGAAGCAATGATACATTTGAATTTTGTATATTAAATATAAAGTTAAATGCTAGTTTTCGTCTCAGTCCAGTCCACTGTGCTGAGTCATATTTAACATAGAATTAATTAATAGAGACCTGTTGAGATAACTCCCTGGGTTATCTCTCTTATAAGCTGTAATAAGTTAATAAGAAACAATGTAGAAATGTTGGCTGTTAATATAGGTCACAATAACAATTGGAGGCTCCCCTGTGAAACAGCTGAGATTCTACACACAGATCATGTCACAGGAATGTTAAATAAACAAATTGCTTCTTACCCCCCCCCCTTTTTTTTTCTTCTCCCCCCCTTATGAGTCTATCATGCTCTTACATGTCCACCAGTAATGTTTACAATTTACAATGAACACTTTCTAATTTCTTGATTTAATGGAAGGTCGCTACATACTTGTCAGTGACAAAAAATTTCAACAGCCTGCCAGAAAAGGTTGTAAGTTCCATACATGGAATATAACCTAAAAATACATTGTCCTATAAGGCCAAAGTCCATTGTGTACAAGGGTTTTATCACTTTCATCCTTTAAATTCATATATATATAATATCCATGAAATATGTCGCCAGTGAACAACTTGAGGCAGTTACTTCACACTGTCATTTTAACAAATGTTTGCTAATATTGTTGTTTTGTTTTGTATTGAAAAGTTTATATTACAGAATAGAAAAAAAAAGATTTTAAATAATTAATTTCCATACAATAAAATATCACAAGTACACAGCTTAAAATGAAAGTTCAGATTTCTTACTTCAGTAAACAGAGATGTTCGTTGTTGATGATTTTAGAGGTAAATTTATAACCTTCAGAAGATCGGCAGTTGGCAGAAATACCTGAAAAATTGTTGCTCTTGCATTTCAAGTCTATGGCAAAGAGAAGAGAAGTATTTACTAGAACATTATTCCATAAAAGAAAGTATATCACATTCTATGAGGATGTCTGAAATCCCCAAATAAAAAGTATATTGAGTGTTACATAAAGAAATAATTAGAACAATTTAAGAATTTTACATTTTTTAATGAAAAAAAACGTTTTAAAAAAAAACAAAAAACTATTCAATTTGTTGATTGGAAGAATGCCTTTACAATGTATATGAAAACATTCAAAACTTCAGTAAAGGATTAAAGATGGAGACAAAAAAAAACTTAGAAAAAAAATCTACTTTGGAAAATGTAAAACACACTAGAAGGAAAATGTTTAAATAAAACAACCCGTAAAAACAAAGTTTTTGACTATAAATCCCTTATATATGAGACAGAACTTAAAGTATTGATTATGTTCCAACGCGACAAACATTTACAGCCTGAAACTGAGTGAATTCTACCTGGTTAAAACACGAGATGTGCTCACCGATGGCTGGCGTGAAGTCAAGTGACCCGTAAAATGCAAACAATAGTGACCGCTACATATAGTTTTATACAGATAAACTAAAAATGCATTAATTTAATTACGGTACGGTCAATCGATCTGAAATTTTGATACGATGCATTGTTAGGTGAGACGGGTCCGGAAGCCAAATTTCAGCTTGATGGCTTCACGAGAAGTGGGTCATTTTTTACTTTTGTTTTTCCGCCCTCCCGACCCACCGACCGCGAACCCAAGAGACGGCGGTGAAGTTAATATAAGGGATTTAAAAATGGTGACATAGATTATAATGAATAGAAAAAATGGTGACATAGATTATAATGAATAGAAAAAATGGTGACATAGATTATAATGAATAGAAGAAATGGTGACATAGATTATAATGAATAGAAAAATGGTGACATAGATTATAATGAATAGAAGAAATGGTGACATAGATTATAATGAATAGATAAACTTCTTGATAAAACAAGGAACAGTAATAGAATACACCCGATTCCAAATTTGTCAAAAGATATTTATAGATTAGAGAGAAAAAAAATAAATTTTTTAGCTTTTCATGTTACATGCAAGTGTTATGGTATAAATCAAATGTATAATAATTGTATGTACTTTAATGAAACATACTAGAATAAAAATTATATGGATAAAAAAGCACCATGCTGACAAAACACTCAGACCTGTGCAGAATAGTGGTAAACATTCTCATCCCAATAAAATATCAACACACTTAGTGTAAATAGCAAGGCACAGTAAAGGTAATGACTTCCCATTCAACATAACACTGTTTGGCACTAACATGACAGATAGATGACAACTAACAACTAACTATAAGCCATTGGGTAGACCACAGCTCTTCAGGCCTGTAATCAATATTTACAGACTTCAATACAAATCTAAGCTAATAACGACATGTCCATTGCCTTTCATTAGGAAGGGATTGAGTATATTGTTTTTGTTTACGTGTTCTCTATCAATAAATGACTTTTAAACTAACCACTTATGACAAAAATATGATTTTAAAAAACAACAAGATTATTAAAAACATCAGTTAAAAGCTGATGTAAGCATGAAACTTTCAATTACTATTTACATGAAACTTTCAATTACTATTTACATAAAAGAATTTGATTCCATACTTTATTGACTTATTTTTATATAATTACTTAAATTTGAAATAATTTCTTCCCCAAACAAGTTTTTTTCCATTGGATAAAAAATATTTGATTGACTTAAAATAATTCAATTCATATAAAATGGGTTAAATTGCATTGGACCTTTTACCCCACCCACCAGTATTTTTAAGCTACATATAAATACATGTATGTAAAAAAACCAAAGGATATAAATTCAAATATCATGTAACATAATAACTACATAAAATAACCCAGATAACATTATGCTAAATGAGATTCTAAAAAAATCTCGAGCACATTAGGTGCCTTATATTTTTTAATGATTGATTGAACTGCAAATAAAATTATTAAAAAATCTGAGGTGTAAAAGAGGATCTTAGAGTTAGGGGACTTGACAAGAGTGTGAGGTGATGTAACAAGGAATTTAATGATGGAGGATTCTTAAAGAGATAAAGTGAGCTTCTTGAATACATCTTTTTGTCATCTAACTTCAGTGGATTGGAAGATCACACATTGTCAGCACTATTATTTGCTGGATTATTTCTAGATAAAGAACAATTTATTAATGCATTCCAAACAGCACAGCCTTTGTAAAATAAAAGTTCAAAAAGTTACATGATTATTTAAAATTTAATACCAACACTTCGGCTGTGTCTTCTTCAAAACACATGAATTCAACTTCTGAAGACTAAAGCTTTACGAAAGCAATAGTGCCTGAAAAGTGTTAAGCAAATATGCATTTATACATTCATAAAAATAAATATATTTTTACATATAAATAGATCAAAGATCATAACAAATGTTTGCTCATAAAGTCCAACACAGTAGAGGAAACAATGACTAACACCAGTAAATACGATCTAACAATTGGCCGCTGTCAGCTCACGACTGGAATCTTTTCTCCAATAAACCTTGGGTCAGACTTGGGATCTGGGAATCGGGAGCTCCATGGCGAAGACTTGCACAAGCTGGAGGTGGGGCAACCCTCAAAGTCTTCGATAAAACAGCTGTTCTGGACCACCCAGAAGAAGTTGGTTAGAGAGTCGACCCACTGGTCCAGGTCCGTCCCAGTTTTTTTACTGTTGATTGCATACTCGTGGCTCAGCTTGGAGTTCTCCATGATGTTCAGATTTGTTTTAAACTCGGAGAAGTCAGTGGACGTGTACAGGCCCAGCGGCCCTTGGTGCGTACGGTAGATTTCAGACACCGAGATGGGCTTGTTGTTGTAAAAGGTCAGCGGCGTGACGAGGAACTGGGTCTGGGCGACCAACTTCAGGTCAATCATGATGCAGGCTTTCCAAACACCTGGCCTCAGGGGCCTGTTCAAGACAGGTTTTTGGTTGCCCACGTGGTAGGTGGACGGTATGTGTACGTCGTATGATGCGGCTATGTCGTTGATGGGATCCACCCAGGCTATGGAGACCGTATGCTCAGCCCCTGGGCCCCATGCATGACGAAGGGTGATCTCATCGTAGGGCCCCATTAGGTTACCATAGTTACGGAACAGCAACTCCTTCACATCAAAGTCTGTTCCCACCTGAAGACGTAAACATGTCAAATTTTAATGATGTAGCTTAACATTGACTATTTACTACATTTAAAATATTTTCCATATTTAAAATAATCAATATACATAATTTGCAATGTATGTCACGTCCCGTCGGTCCTGTCCGTGACGCTACTAATTTTAGAAAGCAGCACACCAAATTACTGCACAAAAAAATAACTCTTTTCGAACATCCGCATAAAATTGTTCAATAGGGAAATAAATGAATAAAATAAATTAAAGTTCTATATTACGTTATTTTTTAGTCTGATGTGTATTTATTTTGAAAACTTCTGTCAAAAAATGACGGGTGATACACTTAAAATTAAACTTGCTTAAATTAACAATATTTTAATTAGAATATTACTCCATTTTAAAACTTTTAAAATGCGCATTCATAATGAGCATGAGCAGAAAGTGCATATTTTGTGTTGTGTATTAAGACAGACACTGACAATGTTGTGTATTAAGACAGACACTGACAATGTTGTGTATTAAGACAGATACTGACAATGTTGTGTATTAAGACAGACACTGACAATGTTGTGTATTAAGACAGACACTGACAATGTTGTGTATTAAGACAGACACTGACAATGTTATGTATTAAGACAGACACTGACAATGTTGTGTATTAAGACAGACATTGACAGTTATGACTGACCTCCAATGACAGCAGCCTGGCTGCACTGTCTTTGTTGTCTACAACATTGTAATGGTATTTAGGTTCTGCGAAGGCCTCCACAGTCACCACACGACTGGTGTCCTTGACCTGGGCAGCAAAGAGCACAAGTAATCCATGGAGGTGATCTCCCTCATTGTAAATATTTCCCTCCAGTAACTTGATGGGCTTCAGGTTACAAGTAGATGCAGACTGGTGGCAAACATAGGAGAAATAAAACAATAATGTATATTAGACAAATGAAGCTAAAATCCTGAGAAACTCATAAAATATAACATTCAGATGGGAACTGAGAATAGAAATTAACAAACTTTAGAGCAGTGCTTCTCAAAGTGGTGGTCTGCAGATCGGTGCAGGTCCGTGGGCCATCCGCAACAAATTTGTTGAAAAAGGACAGAAAACAATTGCCAGTGCAGGGAAAATAGTGCACCGGTCCCTGGTGGAATGGAAAAAATTCCTGCCAGTCCGCCATACTAAAAAGTTTGAGAAGCACTGCTTTAGAGAACATTACCCTGACAAAATCATTTTCCTAAAATTCAAATGTATGTCATTACAGTCATTCATACATTAGCAATGTATGTCATTACAGTCATTCATACATTAGCAATGTATGTCATTACAGTCATTCATACATTAGCAATGTATGTCATTACAGTCATTCATACATTAGCAATGTATGTCATTACAGTCATTCATACATTAGCAATGTATGTCATTACAGTCATTCATACATTAGCAATATATGTCATTACAGTCATTCATACATTAGCAATATATGTCATTACAGTCATTCATACATTAGCAATATATGTCATTACAGTAATTCATACATTAGCAATATATGTCATTACAGTCATTCATACATTAGGAATCAGCCAGCCACATCTGTCAACAACACAACATTTACACAACTAATCAAACCCTACCTGTGCTAACTGGGAAGTGGCCAGTCGCTCTATTGAGGCGTAAATGGTCAGTGCTGCGTCCTTCACCTTGGTGGCTTTATCCAAATGGTGATAGACATTTTGCCAATAACTTGACAGGCTTTGAACACCTAAAAACATCAAACATTTGTAATATTTAATTCCAGTGGTCATTGCAGAATGTTTTAACACAAATTATAATATATCTTTCTATTATATATGTAGTTCATAGAAATGCCTGATAATCCAAATGAAGTAGAAAAAAATTAAAATATTTCATTTTGTAAATGTTAGATAAAAGTATTTCACATGAAACAGTGGCAAATAAGATGTGCACACAAAATAGGAACATGAGTGAATTCATCAACAAGATGACATTTGATGATATACAATTGATGACTTTGAACTGATTCATCTCTTGTTAATGTTCAATGAATGCACATGCATAAGGTGTGATATTTTCACTCTATTTAAATGTACTTAAAAGACTTAGATGCACTTTGTATTATTATTTATATTAAAAGAATTAAAGTTTAGACAAAAAACAAATGTTTGCACTAGAATGTTGTTATTACATCAAATTAATTGATATCTTTTCCTGTGATATTTAACTGAACAAGCTAAAACTGAACATTTTAAACTATACATTCATCACGTCAAAGTTTCCTTATTATTGTAATTATTACGTTAGCCAACTTGCAGCAAGTGGTATGAGGATATGCTGAACATGGACCAATCATTAAGAACATCAACATTAAAATGCTCCTTCACCTGGGTAGAGATAGCCATGAAATGTGAGATCCACTGAATTGATGATTTCCTGGTCAACAATGGCCTCAAACTTCCTGGCAAAGAACATTGGTTTCTTGTCATAGTGCTGGAGTAGAGATGAAATGAAAATTACCAAATGATACCAAATCATGCCATTCAAATACAGAACATCAACAAGAAGTTTGTATTTCTTGAACATTGATTTAAGTGTACAATTTTTCTGGTATGAAAAGCTGAATAATCCATGAACCACAACATGTATTGAAATTTCTCTCTGATATCAGAAGAACAAACTAATAAACCCAGTCGTCAGCTGATCTCCATACTAAATCTTTGAACAAACATTCAATAGGTATGTTACAAATGTAAACAAAACAACAGTAAATGAATGAATTATAAATAATACATGTAACAACTGAGTATATTATGCATTTAATATATATGGATATGTCTTGAATGTAACAACATGTAACATGGTATATGATAAATGTAATAATTGTATTGAGTCATGAATGTAACAACACATACAATAAATGTAACAACTGACTGTTTCATGAATGTAACAACAACACATACAGTAAATGTAACAACTGAGTGTGTCATGATTGTTACAACAGAATAAATGTTACAAGTAACACCAGCACTGACCAGAAGCCTCTCCATGTCCGTGATCTTGATGTCATTGGGTGAACAGCCACACCAGTCCACTATATGTTTGTATTGACACTTGCAGCCTTGCTTCCTCCTCCAGTTGGTCAAATGAAGGTTGTTGTCCACTGACTGGGTACAGAACATGCTGTTTTGTAGGGCCATGTGAAAGAACGACTGCAACACAAACAAACTCAGTCATTTTAACATGTTCATTGCTACTGCATACAAATAAAATAATTCTTTATATAAAATGACAAGATTATTATAGATGGTGTTAATGACATTGTATTAAAAAGCCATAACAAGCTACAGTCGGACCTCGCTAAGTCAGACCTCGCTAAGTCGGACTCAAATGGACCCGAAAATTTTTTTAACTTACGAAGTTTCGAGTTTGGGAAAATGACGTAATAGGTTAATCAAGGACAAAGTTTTTCCGGCTTAATTGCTGCACTATAACTGCTTATTATACATGTATTGATTCTGGGGGGGGGGAGGGGGAGAGGGAACAGCCATACCGGCAAGAAGGCTTGACAGGAAAGAGAGGTAGTGTCTGATGTTTCATATGAAAGGAAACCAACTTGGCTTTGACATACCGACACTGCTGAGTAAGCCCATGTGAGGAGACACCCTATCCTACCCCCCACACTTTACTTTCCTCCTGGGATGGGGGGAAGTAAGATTTTTCTTTTTAAAAAGAGTCACAGCATGCAGCAAAGGGACGCCGATTAGTTACCCTTCTTCCAGCCACTCCTTTTTATGGTGTTTGGTTATTTTTGGTCTCAAAATAGACATGCTACTTGCAAGAGTCGCTTAAACCCTTGTGGAATGCATTAGATAAGAATTTGCATCCGTTTACGTGGCTCTACGGAACACGTGTTCTGAAATGTCGCCCCAGAATAATAACCCAAATACCTTTGAAAATTCGACTAACGGAGGTTTGAAGCCGAAAAATTTCGAGTTAAGGAGATCTAAAATACATTAGCCATATGGCATTTGGCCGGGAACTAACAATTAATTTGATATAGGGAGGTTTTTGACTTAGGGAAGGTCGATTAAGCGAGGTCCGACTGTACATCCATAGTATATAAAAATAAAAAATCAAATTAAAATAATGAAATCTTAATCATTTAAAGTTTGGTAATGAATATCCTCTGTAAATAAAATACATAATTAAATAAAATTTCATTGTAGTAGAAAGCAAAAGAAAAATCCTACATTTTAAAAAGTGTTATATTTTAAATAAAAACACTTTGAAAAATAAATTTTCTTAATATCAGAGGCTTTAAATTTAATACTAATATAAATTCTTTCATACCTTTATAAAAACATCCCAACTGTTCCCCAGTTTTAACCTCAAGGACTTAGTTTAAAAAGTATTTTTAACCCTTTAATGGGCAGAATTTTTCCTATTTTCATCGTCTAAACAGGCAAGATATTTTTTTTACAATTTTAGAGATATTTAGAGATACGTGTGTAAAAACAATATATCTTAGGTTTTAGTGCAAATATATATTTAAATGAAATTTGCATTTTATGAATAAAATGCAAAATAGACAGAACTGAACTCTCTTTTTTTTTGTTTACATTTTTATTCTTGTCATATCTAGTTTTTTTATTAAACCATTTCTTCCCCCTCCAAAAAAAAAGTTCCAAAAACGTTTTTAAGAAGTCCAAACTAGCACTATTTACAATCACAAATTTCCAGTCTGACTGAAAGATGGGATGTATGCATGATACTAACACTAATGTCACTACCGATCTCTTCCTCCAACTGAAAAACCATTTCTCTCAACTCAATTTCTGTTAAATTTAACCTGTAAACTCCACTTCATCACTTTAAGAATCCAAACCATCCATTTTGAACACTCACAAAAAAAAATTTTTTTAAAAGAAAACACGTGTGGAAATGTAGTCGAATATATTCACAACATAATAAACAGGAAATCATGTGCCAGAAATCTCCCAATATTTTAAAAAATGGTATATAATAACCAATTGTAGTCCTGGCCATTTTAGGACGTTTTGCCAGTTTAAGGGACATGACAGTCTTGACTGCTACTCCCAGTAAAGGGTTAAAAAATACAATTTACCTCAAAAGGAAGAAAGGAATATTTATAATACTGTTTCAACCCTGTCACTAGTTTGACCTCTTACCTCAACAGGGAGAAGGGAATATTTATAATACTGTTTCAACCCTGTCACTAATTTGTCTTTTGATGTCAGGGCGTAGCGGGCGAACTCCCTGAACAATCCGATCCAGTCACTGCCCCCATCAAAGATGACCCCTGAGGGCAGATTTCGTGGGGACACGCGCCATAAGTGATCCTCACATTCATGAAATGTTTGGTCCATTCCCTGCTTTTTTATAAATCTATACACATGAAGAAAAGGAACTAAAGAATTTTTTCAATAAATTCCATTATATACATTGAAAACAGGATTATTTTCTATATTGTTTACTTGAGAGTTTTATTACCATGTCAAAGAATGAAATACAAATGATATTCAGCAAATTAAAATATTTATATCAGATTTGAAGGCCCTTTTTTTTCTGCAAATTGTTTTAAAGGCTAAGAATGCCAAATATATTTATACAACACTAAAAGTCTGCAACAAAATCAATGAAAATGACATTGGATGAAAGTTTTAAGAATTCATTTGCTATCTTGAAGGTATCTCATATTTATATTATTAATGAGAAAATTTCTTTTTGTATCTTTAAAGCCACATTTTTTTTACCTTGGTACATTTTTTCCAAATGAGCGTAGAAAGTTGAGACCCTTGTACGCAGTGAGGTATTCAACTAAGTCTGGAATAGGCCTGATAGAAATAACATATAACACAGTTATTGCGAGGTATCGAACTAAGTCTGGAATAGGCCTGATAAAGATAAAAAAATAACACAGTTATTGTAAGGTATTCAACTAAGTCTGGAATAGGCCAGTACAAATAAAATAAAACACATTTATTTGATGCAACAATTTAATAGCTGAGTAATATTTCACATTTCTCATATTTAACGGTATCATAAAGAGAATTAAATTAAGCTTATGTTGAAAGGAAACAATTGCTGCATTTTTAAAAAGAACATCATTGCCACTAAGTTAAGGCTTGTTATTAAGAGCTGTGAGATTGGAGAGTAACCACTTTAGAGAGTGGAGAGTAACCACTTTAGAGAGTGGAGAGTAACCACTTTAGAGATTGGAGAGTAACCACTTTAGAGATTGGAGAGTAACCACTTTAGAGAGTGGAGAGTAACAACTTTAGAGATTGGAGAGTAACAACTTTAGAGATTGGAGAGTAACAACTTTAGAGATTGGAGAGTAACCACTTTAGAGATTGGAGAGTAACCACTTTAGAGATTGGAGAGTAACAACTTTAGAGATTGGAGAGTAACCACTTTAGAGATTGGAGAGTAACCACTTTAGGACAGACCCAACTGAAATAAAATCATTAGACTTTTTTTAAAACAACAATAACAAGAAATGGTAATATTCACAGGTAGAGTCCAATGGATCTCAGATAAAAGACAATGAATTTTAAACTCTAATTATAACACTCATTATATTAGGTCATTAGGTTGTCTTTCTTGATTCTCATGTTTCTTTGCTTTGAAGCAAATTTATTTCTGTTGTTTGAGTTTGCATGAACTTGTCTGTTTAGATAAACAACTTATTGACTTGTTAGTTGTTTACTCAACCACTCAAGTGTTTAGTTATCTTTCTGGCTTAGAGGCAATAAAAGAACAGATTAATAAAATATCTACAAATTTGAGGTAATTATATTAGAAAACAAACAACTTTCTAAACAGAACTTCTAACATGAAAAAGAACAACAAATAAAGAAAAAAAAATTTACAACTGATAACAAATTTATAAAGTGTCATAGACTGGGAAAAATAAATTTGAATTATTGAATAATAAGGGCTTCTTGGTCTAACAAATTTAAAAGAAAATCCACATAGCTTCTTATTTGAGTGATGGGAGCCTAAGGGATATGACTTTCCCCTTGGAAATATTCAGAAGGTTGTACTTGCTTAAGTCACAATATGATTTATACTATCCATTGTAAAAAGTGTGGGAAATCAGACAATAGGGCTCATACCCCGGAGGCCATTTAATCGAACATCTGCGCTGCCTATAAACATATCCTCTGTCTATTTCTAAACACTTTAACAGTGCTAACCTTGATGGCATATGGGACATTCTATTTGTTGGTATAATTTAACATAAAAACAGAACACCTGATTTTATAGAGAAAATCCAATCAAAATGTGGACTCCAATTAATTGAATGAACCAACGTCAAGAACAAACACTTACAGAACCAACATCAAGAACAAACACTTACAGATCCTTCCACTTCCTGTCTGGGATTTGGCTGTGGAATCAGTTGCCTGAACAAAACAGGAAACCAACACACTATCAACATTTAAAACTCGACTAAAATTGCAAGAAAAGACTAAAACCATGGATAAGCATAGGACGCAACAATCTTCTCTATAGCAGGAGTGTCTGTAATGTAGAACATCAATGTAACAATACTGATCTGGACTGTAGATAAGTTGTTACCTGATCACAATTTTAAATAGCTGAAATGTCTTGGTCATGTTTGGTTTTTAAATCCTTTATATTAACTTGTGGTGTCTGCGCCCGCCCGCCCTTGCTTGTCGCCAAAACTTTTGATAGATTTTTAACCCACTTGCTCGTAAGCTAGCGAGCTGAAATTTTGCAGGCAGTTTCGTACCGATAATAAAAACAATGTATCAAAATTTCAGATCGATCGCATGTACCGTAATTAAATTATTGATTTTTTAGATTATTTTATTTATTCCTATGTATCATGCTATTTTTTGAGATGGAGCGTCGCGGTGCGTATTATATTGAACAACCTTTCTGTCGCGCAATAAGGTGCGTATTTTATTGACAACTCTTTTTATAAACATATTCTTGATCGGTGCGCATTATATTAAACATGTTTTACGACACAACTGCAATTTTGTATTTCTGGATGGTCTGGCGCTGCATATTATAATGAACATTCTTTTAGTTACGTCTCGTACATAAAGTATTTTTAGTGAAAAACTTGTTTTTTTTAGGGTTTTTGAAATTAATTTTCATTTCCTTACACTGCTCTTCTGTTCTAAACTTGGTTTTGTTCGAGGTTTGAGCTGATTCTTTTTATTTTATTTCCATTAATTAGAAAATAAAGTTAGAGAAAACATATACTATGTACATTTAAATTATCCTTTTAATCAACTTAAAAGCTCTCTATTATAATTTCTTATTTTCCTGTTGTGGCTGAGGACTGGGTCACTGGTTTAGATGGTTGAGCCAGTAAGATTTCAGTTGTACTGCATGACACGTTTTTTAGAAGCACTGTGAATGAAAAACAGTTTGAAGACTAGTGCAGACCACAAAGAAATGGGCCTTACTTGACGGGGTAACACAAAGAAATGGGCCTTACTTGACGGGGTAACACAAAGAAATGGGCCTTACTTGACGGGGTAACACAAAGAAATGGGCCTTACTTGATGGGGTAACACAAAGAAATGGGCCTTACTTGACGGGGTAACACAAAGAAATGGGCCTTACTTGACGGGGTAACACAAAGAAATGGGCCTTACTTGACGGGGTAACACAAAGAAATGGGCCTTACTTGACGGGGTAACACAAAGAAATGGGCCTTACTTGACGGGGTAACACAAAGAAATGGGCCTTACTTGACGGGGTAATCACTTTCACTCAGATTGACGTAGTAGTCCCACTTCCAGTCCCGTTTGTCTTCAAACAACTCCTTGAGAAAACTCAAGTGGGCTTCCAACAGACTGGCCCCTCCCCAAATTGTTGAGAATCTCTGGCTTGTCAGAAACACATTGGGAAGACGATATTGTAGGGGAAGTAATTCTCTGTACAAAAACTCTTGCCGCTGCAATGAGAAAAACTAATGGTCAATAACTCTGCAGGGGAGGTTACTGTGAAGAATGCCTCCTCTGATTTTGGTGGTGGTATTCAGTGGAAGGTATAAGAGATGGAACAGAATTAAATAACCACACTCAATCCAAAGTTTTATTATAAAACATATTATGACTAAATAATAAACAAGTATTCAAAGTTTTTCTTGTCAAGTACAAATTTTTTTCAATTTTAAAATTCTATTTAGACAACACAAAGTACGGAAAGTAACATTAAAACAAAATTATATTTCATAGATGTGTTAAGGTTTATGTGGCACCTAATAATTAAAAATGCTCTAACTCTCTTTAGATTTTTTTATTCACTTTGCCAAAAAATAAGCACCTTCAAGGCTTGTTACTTCACAAAAGTCTGCTTTCAAAATTAATTTGTTGGTATAATTCAGTGGTTCCCAATCTTTTTCGGGTGGAAACCCCTTGTTATAAATGCCATGTGACATGGGACCCCCATGAAATTTAAATACATGTAAGTCATTTTAAATAAAGATTTTACAAAATTGAGCAAATTTGCATTATAGTGAATATTTTAAGTGGACAGGTTGCAACCCCTTTGGGAAACCCACAGGTTGAGAACGGTTGGTATAATTTAACATAAAAATAGAACACCTGATTTTATTAAGGAAATAAAATATATAACTATAAAAATAAAAAATATATAATATATAACTACAATGTATATTATCTTTTAGAATATTGAATGAACTCATATGATCTTGGTGAATGAAAATAAAATTAAAAATCTAACATTTATGCCAATTTGCATAATTTATGCATGCAATATTTTGTTAAACTTTAAAAAGAAAATTTGGTGAAGTTATTTTCAACTTTAAGTCCAGAAAAACATTGAAATGATAATCAATAGGGAAAATAATATAAAATTAGAGATATTTACACCCTTATTTTATGCAATGTAACATATTTAAAGTATTTTTTGTGGGCATTGGCAACAAAAAAAAATTGCTTTTGAATAATAGAAAATTGTAACATGTGATGACATGTTAATGAATAGATAAGTTACCTGATCACAGAAAGTGGTAGCACTTACCTTGTCAACATGTATGTAGTAATAGTGATCTGTAGCACTTACCTTGTCAACATGTATGTAGTAATAGTGATCTGGGCTGTAGATCAACCTCAGGAGTCTGGTCACCTGACGGATGGCCCGGCCGTTGACCGTCAGAACAAACACAATTTTGGCACGTGGGACAGATAGGTCGTTAGGTGGGTGATCCAATGGGGCTTCGTGTCTGACAACCTCTGTAAAAAGCAGAAAGACATTGGTTTTCATGTCTTATTTAATCGGAATAAATAAAGCAGACATTGGTGTTCATGTCTTATTTAATCGGAATATATAAAGCAGACATCAGTGTTTGTGTCCTTCGACCATACATCCACCATACCAAGTAGAAAGACATCAGCCCAGTGGTAAAGACCAAAAAGTTGAGTTGTCAGTGGGTGGCACAGCAAAGGATGACATTGAACTATTTTTAACCTGATTAAGTTCTTTAATGTTAGAAGAATGCTTTTGTCATGTCATAGATGGTTACTTTTGTCATGTCATAGATGGTTATCCACCCCCCACCCACAAAAAATAACCAAAAAAACGCACACACAAAAGGGAAAAAAAGAAAGAGTCCATTCATAAATAAATATTCACATTTGCACCTAGCCCAAAAACCCAATGGGTTGGCTAATCTAAAATTACCTTTTTTGAAACAACGTAACAGCTTGCTCATCTCTGGTTTTATAAAAAAAAAGGCTTGTTTAAAAAAAAACTGTTTAAATAAATCAATCCAAACTTTTTAGCCCATAAAGTCAATGAGGGAGAAAGTGCAGTTAATCACCTTGAACACCTGTTCCGAATATTTTGTTGGCCAGGTAAGCACCACATGTCTGTGAAGCATTGCCAGGACATTTGGTGAAGCAGTGGGCTTCCTCAAGTTTCTCACTGTGTTTACCGTAGGAGCTGCCACACCAGCACTCCTTGCCGTACTGCAGGCCAGCATACTTCTGACCTGTAAGAACAAGTAGAACAACTCTTAGCTTGAGACTCTTCTCAGACAAGACTTTAGTATCATTGAATGTCACTGTATTAGGTTAAATGTTGCTTTTAAAATATTTTATACTACAAAGCTTTGCCTTTGAATGAACAGTTACATCTGTCTGTAAACTGCTTTTATGACCAAATAGAAAATGAATAATTTACAATTCTTTCGATGAAGTTGTATTTTCCAAATTATTTTGACCTTTTATTAATATTTTGTTTAAAAACTAAGATTTATTTCTATGCATTAGAGATGGACGAATTCAATACTACAGTATTTAAGGGCAAAAAGTCTTACTTTACAGGTACCACAAATGTAACTATGCTGTAAGAAAGAGGCCAGAATGGCAAAAACTGAATACTTAAAATACCACTTAAAACTTTTCTGAAGAACACTTGAAACCTATCTAAAAATCCACTAAAAACCCATATGAAAAGCTATTTGAAACTTATCTGAAAACCATTTTAAATCTATCTGAAAATACTTTAAAACCTATCTGAAAACCAATTTGAAACCAATCCAAAACAAATTTGAAACCTACTTGAGATTTAAATATTGATCAGCTGTAGCTGCAGACCTCTATCTGTTACCAAAGTTTCCCTTGTTGCTCCCCCCCTCCCCCGACAGGTACACATGCCACCAACAATTCTCTGCACTCACCTGATCTGTAGCAATGGTCAATACACTCACCTGATCTGTAGCAATGGTCAATACACTCACCTGATCTGTAGCAATGGTCAATACACTCACCTAATCTGTAGCAATGGTCAATACTCACCTGATCTGTAGCAATGGTCAATACACTCACCTGATCTGTAGCAATGGTCAATACATCTCTGAGGCGTGTTGTCCAACATTTCCATCATGTCACCGTCTAGGTCACGGGATGAACTCGAGTCTCTGTAGCAGCCATAGTAATGGCCATAATCTTTACCTGTGTTAAGTACAATAAAATGAGATAATAATTCATGGCCCAATAAATTTTAAAATAACCATTTATGACAACAAAGAAAAAAGTATAAAAAGAATGTTTAAGAAGAGTTCCCTCCGCCAAACAAAAATAAATAATCTATTAAGAAACCTGCTAATTTATGGTAAACATTGATGTTTTCAATAAACAACATCTGAATTTTTCTGAAGTTTGTTTAGGTACTAGTACCAATGGTGTGCCTTTGTTAAACATAATACCACCCTAAAGAACAGATTTAAAAAAAAATAGAAAGCATTATTAATTTAATAATAGTAAATGGAGTGTTAACATTAATTCATATTTCCTTTTATTCTTTATTTCTATTTTTCATCTATTTGTGTGCTTCAAAATCCATATTAATATTTTTGTTTACACCTTTACATTGGGTGAGACTTCACCAACATCAAACATCCCGCTTGATAATTGCAAAGAATTTCTTAGTGTTGCACAGGCACAGACACTATTAATACTGTAAAATATTATACTTTCACCTTACTTTTATTTCATTTAATGAACAATTGTGTTTTCCTTCTAATTCCATTCTGATATCATTCTTCTGTCCCGTAGCTTTTATGTTTTCTGAGGAGCTACTGAACCTTAACTTTATTTAAAAAGCAAAAAACACTATTAAAAAAAATCACCTAAATTATTTTAAATTTTAATTTTTCAAAATTTCAGAATGATCGGGTCTTAAATAGCCAATGGAAACACAGGTCTTAAATAGCCAATGGAAACACGGGAAAGGCTATCAAATAAAACATATTTTATACCGCTAGAAGTCTTGTAAAATAAAACAATTAAATAAAAAAAACAACCAAAAAACAACTCAGTCTTTCTTTGAAATCTTTGGATGACAATAAAGGTTAAATATTTTTTTAAAATACTAATATTGTTTTATGTAAAAAATGAAAGCCTTGGATCCACACCTTTATTGGGGCAATAGTTAGGTAATCTTGGGCTATACAACGTCCCATTTTGCTGTTGACAGAAGACATCTGCTATCTCCTGCTTGCACTTGGCAGTCTTCGCCCGTTTGATGGCCGACGCCACGTCTTTAGCGCTGACTTCACACGTCGGAACAAACTGTGGGGCAGCTGTGCTGGGTTTCGGCCCTGGACTGGGCTGCGGCTCATTCCGGCCACTAACAACTTGTCCATTGGTCTGATTGTTTGTCTGGCCGTAAGGCCTAAGTTCGTCGTGAGGCACTTCGTGGATGTTTTTGATTTCACTGGGGGAGAGCGAGACAAGAGGCACTTTGTAGGAAGCTGGTTCATGAAGGTTCGTGTCAAGAGTTTCGTGGGCTACGTTGATGTCCGACTGATGATTGCCATGGAAGTTACTGTTGACCGTAACGGCAGCACTCGGTTGGTTGGCTGGTTCGTTGATGGGATCGGGAGGTGGCTTAGACGGCGGTGGGCCTTTACCGCCATTGGTGGAGATTAGTTTGTCACTGATAGGTGAGTCTTGATTGGCCCGGTTCTGGGAACATAGTGAATAGTTAAGTGTGAAAAAGAACTATAAAAAACTATACTTGAAGCGATTACATTTTTTAAAAATGTTCTAAGAATTATAACATTAATTTTTTAAAATTTATATAATTATTATACATCCCTTTTTAACATTATTTTGAGAGCATCTTTGGTCTGTTACACAAAGGCATGTATATTTAATAGTTCTATAATACTGTAAATAACAGTATCAATTACTCCGTTTGAAAAGTTACTTTATCTTTGTAACAAGGAGTGATGTTTGCTTGGATCGCATGTCAAGCAAATACATTTTTGTGTGTGTCCATAAAAGAGCTCAGAAGTGCAGAGCCCGCAAGGGCAGCACCCGTAAGGATGAAAAAAGAGGATGCCCCGAGCAGCACTGTCTTGATAAGCTGCAACAGCGCCCCCCCCCAAAAAAAAATAAAATACATAAAATGAAAAAAAAATAAATAAATAAATATTTGAAGATTACAAACATAATTTTTTAAAATAAAATACTAATATTAAACAAACACCCAAAGCCGTCTTTACACCATTTTGGGCCCCCGGGCAAAGAAATAGTGTTGGGCCCCTGGGAAAAGAAAGAGTGAGCCCCCCTTCCCCCACAGGAATAAAAAAAATATACATAATATATTTAAATAAACACATTCCCATGGGCCCCTATGCTCGTGGGCCCCCTTTGCGTTAAGACGGCCCTGCAAACACCTTCGTTATTACCAAACTACAGTGGGAAAAAAACGCTTGGACTTATTAATTAGTTTTGGTTAGAGGGCAATTATAGTCGAGTATGCGCTTTCTGATTCAACAGATTTTTTTAAAATCCAAAAACATCCATTACAAAGATCTCATATAATTTTCTGAATTATCATGATATAAGAAGAACAAACACACAGACTGGGTTAGAGTGTGTGGTAGGATGATACAGAAAACATTTAAAGAAGCACACCTGCAAAAGTATTAAACGTGATCTTTCTCTCCCCCTCCCCGCAATTAAAGCAGGCATTATTTCTGGTTAAACAAGTTGAAATAAGCGATGCAAGGCGAGATTCCAACTCAAGCCGACGGATATGTCTATTTTTAAATAATACAAATGCAATATTAAAGATTGAAATAAAAAAAAAGAATTCCTTCAAAACACTTTTATCATCATCCATCTAATTTATTGATTATATAATCAGTGGCTTTCCTACACATTAGCCAGGGAGTCACCCCGATCTTTAATCGCTGCAACATTCCCGTCCAGGCCATCCATTTTTGCTCCTATGCATTACCCCCGCCCCCACCTCCCAATTCCTTCTTACCACCCATCATGCATTGCCAGCATAACGGAAACAGACTCCAACGTTTAACCTGCGACGTCATGTATATTTACTTTATCTCTACAGACGTCCGTGTAACCACTCCAACCAGTCTCAGACTTATATTCTATATGATGACAATCCTTCAGATGTTCGCTCTGTATCCTACTCTTACAAGTAAGCGTCGAATTTTTATGAGTCACGCCAGGTTTCATCACAATAGCAATCCTTTAAGCAGGGCGACGGTCGAAACTTGGAGAGCCTTTTAAAAGCGGTTTAAATAATTGACAGGTAAATGAGAGTTTCATGTTTTCGGATATTTGTAACAATAGCCATTTCATTTTACTCAGCTAGAAAAATAAAGTGTCAGATATCTGTAAATATAGCCCATCAGGTTGAACACGGAGACTCACTCTTAAAGAGATCACATGATTGATGCCAGAGTTAGTCTGTGCATTGAAAGTTAAAGATGGTATCTAACGTCCTTAAACAGCAGTTTATAATCATACACCCACAGGGCCGATAACCTCATCGCGTGGAAAACTTGGAAACATTATTTTTAAACACGATATAAAATTATGAACACGAACTCTTAAAATTTTAATGTGTTTTGTGTTTGCGCCTCCCTCCATCCTCGTCCCCCCACCTTTTCTCATTCCTAACACGAAAGCTGGAAACTAATTAAACAACCAAAAAAAAAGAAAAAAAGTGTTTGACTATAAATCCATTATATACGAGACATAACTAAACGTATTGATTATGTTCAATGTAAGTATAAATACGCTGCGGAATAGCACAAACATTTACAAGGTACATAGAAATAATCTAAAAATTAATTAATTAAATTACAGTACATTCGATCGATATGAAATTTTGATAGAGTACATTGTTAGGTGACAAAAGTCTATGTGCAAAATTTCAGCTGGATAGGATCACGGGAAGGGGGGTCATTTTTTACTTTTGTTTTTCCGCGGGACCACGACAAGACAGACAAGACGGTGAAGTTAATATAAGGGATTTAAAAAAGAGATATTTATCTACTTCACTAGCTCGCACTAGATCAACTCGACTCGCTAGTACTAAATCAACTTCATCCGCTAACACTAGAAATACTTCACCCTCTAGCACTAGATCCACTTCCCTCGCTATTGCTAGATCAATCACTTTCAGAGGCGCTATGCTTGATCAAATTTACTTCTGATGGATCTCGAATGTTTTGCAGAGTCAATACATGCCCGAAACTGCAGTTGTTGGATGACAGCATTTCCTACAGATTACGCACAGAGCGACGTAACGGAAATGACATGCGTCAGAAAACTCATCTTGAACTTCTGATCTACACCAGCCATCTCACAATGTCAAGTCTGTGGGAGAATTGCAGCAGAAATGCATCGAGCGTTTCAAAGAAACAGAAGGGAAATCGTTTTGTAATGGATTACGACGGAGCGATCGGAGGATATCAACAAATCCAATAATATTACCGACATTTGTGAGCTATGAGTTCAGTTATAACACGGATTTCTCATTACGTCGTCGTCTTGCAGGGGCGTGGGGATACACAGATGGAAGCTGCTTCTGTTTTACCAGGTAATGCACTCCCACCCCCCCCCCTCACACATGGGTTTGCTTACAACTTCATCCTGTACACGTGGCCACCTCCAGATGACGATGACAAAGTTGGTACTGTGGTAGTTGGCGCCGCTTGTCTCCACGACCCTGTCTAAGATTACAAATCCCATGAGATTGACCCCCAGCATCCAAACTTTCCCATCAGCCACCGCTCGCCTACTTCCACCTATGGGAACCAAACCTCAGCACTTGAGCTGTGGGTGACGGAGCAACATAACATTGCTACTCGTCACATCCGCTACCGAGAGGCAAGAGAGGGTAAATGTTTACGGCGTGTTTCCTAGCAGACAGAACGCGCCGGTGTTTACCTGCCACCTTCAACCACCCACCTTTAAGCAGATGACGTCACCGATGCTGGTGTGCAGTGTGCATGTGGTGTCTCTGCATTGTTACCTGTACCTGACATGTTACGACCACTACCGTTAGGTGTTAACAAAGTGATTGCTTCCAAGACTAGGACCGTGTCCCACGAATGATCTTATTGCTATTGGCAACCAGAGAACAGCGAAAACCGATACTATAATTATGCAACGATAAAAAGAATTCATTAGGATATTATTTTTATTCCTAATAATTAAATACTGCTGTACTTAAGAGATCTGGACAATTAATTACCGATTAATTAAAGTTATCTAGATAAGTGAATAGTGGTGTATTTAATAGATCTAGCCAGGTAATTGAATACTGAGATATTGAAGATATCTAAATAACTAAATAGTGCTATTTTGAATGGGATTCGTAAATTCGTAAATATAGTTATTAATGCGATTATGGGCTTTAGACTTTAGAATAGTGGAACATGACTAGGATACACTAGCGATATGTCAATGGGGAGATAAATGACATTTTAAGGGAGATATAAAAATACTTCTTTTGAAATTCGCCAAGCATTATTGATTATTGCTATTAATTTTTAATTTTAGAATATATTTGCCGTGCCGCTCGAACGATAGATTTCCTAAACGTGTAATAGTATTAGTGAGGAATATGCGAATGTTAGTTACTTTCATTTTGAACAAAGGCTGACATTTGCTTAGATTTCACGTCGTATATTTAGTATAATCATAATATAAAGACAGGAGAACCGTAAACAAGCTACTGTAGTAGCTAGTCAATAAATGACATTTTAAAATTAAAAACCAACATTATTTCTTGGTCTTAATTTGCACCGTAAATAAAACCAACGGATATAGTAGATACACAATTTACCGGCGTTTAAAGAGATATACAAATCATTTATTGAAATTTAACCACCATCTCTTTAAGAAATTAACGTCTAACATGGATTTAGTCAAATCCTTATTACTGCTTATGAATCTTCCACTGACACACACTTGTGAAGGCTTTCGGATTGTATCATGAATTGTATCCTTTGTTTGGGAACTGTAATCTGTCTGACTACCATCTCAGGGGAGTAACTCAGAATGGACTAACAACGCCTCATATTGTTGGTTCTTTGGAAAGTGTGTGTGTTTCGGGGGGAGGGTGGAGGACACACCATATCTCTAATTAGTTACGTGATTAAATGAAATGATTGAAGTGGGTGTTTAGCAACTACGATACATAGTCTGTAACGACAAACCCTGGCTACACCAACAATATGTACTCTTATTGGCCATCCGAAAAACAGGGGGGGGGGCGTGGTCATTTCTTTGATGTACTCGGTATGTGCAGAATATATTGAAAACACGCTGGGAAACGTTGCTAAAAAAACCCACTAATTTCAGTTAACGTTAAAAAAATAATAAAACAGATTTCGGAGTGAATAATCAAAGAGAAAGAGAGAGACTCAGTGACGGCCACACACAAGGAGATTGAGGGAAAAAAGAGAAAGGGAGAGAGAGGGAGAGGGGAGTGCAGACTGTTCTCAACAGTGATGAAAAATGACACAGATGTACCCCGAAAGGGGCGGTGCCCCTGTTCTTGCAAGCGGAAAACTTTGGCCTCTTAAGATTACTGCTGAGTGGAGCAGACTCTGTAGCAGACTTCTATAGCAGACTTCTGTAGCGTAACTAACTGGAGAAGATTCTCACAGGAACGTAATTTCTTTCAATAAATTTAACAAACTATTTTTTAACCCTAAATTTTACACCAAAGTATACATATATATTTAGGCTTTTATACTGTTGGTAATAGAATAAATTATTCTTTGAAAGCTAGCTCAACGTTTTAATTAGGATTGATGTTGGCTTGCATCGCATGTACAATAAATAAATAAATACATAGCTTTTTTATAAACATCTATTATAAACTAAACTAATGAGAAACAGATACATTTTATAAGTGTATGCACGGTCAATATTGAGTTCACGACAAACCGGAAAATCAAAATCTAAAAGTATTTTGTGTCACCCTCTATCAATTTAATCTATTAGTTATTGCATGAATTGATCCCTCCACATCTATATCGTGATTTATATCGTTTTATTGTCCCCCCCCCCTTCCATAGAAAGCGAGTATTTCAATTACGACATGTGTCAAAAATCAAGAATCTACGTCTATAAAAGAATGGATGAATTCCCCTAGATAATATCTACTGTGCTCGGGTTTAAGAAAAGATGTCCAGGGATATTTCTAAATTAAATTATAAATAAGGTAAGGGGAACAAATGACAAATTTCCTACAGTAAGTTGTAAGTACAGAAAGAATCGTTTCTGTTTCCCCTACTTTGCTTTTCATCAAGAAAACATACTGTCTAAGTTGGCACATACGGCAGAAGCACACATAATATCATACTATCACTTTGAAATAAACGGATTAGAAAAGTACAATAACTTTCTGACTGCCGATCGTAAGATAACCAAACCTTCAATGATTGAAATAAAAAGGGTTGGAGGAGGGGTGAAAGACACACTTTCTTTTACGGCTGATGCAATTAATAACGAATCGCAATCAAAAGAACCTTCAAGCAAATTTAAAGTAATTTAATTATAAAAGTTTTGTCATGCAAACTCCGATAATATCAGGAAGGAATGGAGATTTTTAACTTCAGGCCAGTAATGTTTTGCCAGGTAAGAGGGACCTCGTGTCAGTGGCGGGAAAAAGGCCCCTCCTAATTTTTTCGAACGTTATATTAGCAATGCACATCCTCCCCCTCTCCCCTCCACCTTTGTAATTATCCACGCCCCACTCCACTCAACTCTGAGAAATGAACATCAGATTCGAGCAATATATTATCATCCAGGAGCAAATGAACATCAGATTCGAGCAATATATTATCATCCAGGAGCAAATGAACATCAGATTCGAGCAATATATTATCATCCAGGAGCAAATGAACATCAGATTCGAGCAATATATTATCATCCAGGAGCAAATGAACATCAGATTCGAGCAATATATTATCATCCAGGAGCAAATGAACATCAGATTCGAGCAATATATTATCATCCAGGAGCAAATGAACTTAAAAATAGAAGAGGGAAATTTTCTAGTGCTCGTGTCAGCGGAATGCAAAGATAATTTAAAATTAGAGAAGAGCTAACGGGAAAAATTAGGTCCGTGAATTGGGGACATCTCGACAGGAGGTCCAACAAAAAAAAGCCGAGAAATTGAAAAGATCCCAGATTTCATTTTGGACGGGTCAAGGACTACCGCAGCGACGACTCCTTTACAGCCCCCCCCCCTCCACCACAGCCACTGTTGTGATAGAAACAAAAACATCTCTTCCGCTAGGAAAATAAAAATCCGATGTAATCCACTGCTCGTGAACCGGGATAAGCTGGGCGCGTGTCTGGGATGAGGGTGGGGCGAGGTGTCGACGTTGTAGGGCGTGGACGAGAGATAAATCCTGGGCCGCTAACGTTATCTCCATCAAATGCACGGGCCATTCAACAACAAACAGTAGACCTCGTGCCGGCAGCAGTGGAAGTACATCGACCCCAGCTTCTGACCTTGATTAGTTGGGCAATCAATTAAATTACATATTTAGTTCATTTTAATCTTCAATATTTACTAATAGTAATATTAAAAGTAGCTTTACATATTAAAATATTAAAGAAGAAGAGAACGCGAGAAACTGCAGGAGTTGACAGTTTATAAAGTTGTCCAATGAAAACATCTGCAGATGACGTTTCAATTAATGAAAGACGGGACGAGGCATTTTGTTTAGAAAAAGAAAGTATCTATTTCTTAAAGCGTGTTTTATTGGTGGTAAGGTAAAAGAAAAACCCGTAAAAACCAAGGTTTTTGTCTAAAAATCCTTTATATTTGAGACATAACTGAAGTGTATTGCTTATATTCCATATAATAGGAAACGCGAGACAGACTAGCATAAACATTCACAGATCGGGAAAATATTATAAAAGTATGTTCAATATAATACGCACGCGCGACAGACAAGCACACAAATTTACATGTTACATTGTTACTAAAAATCATTAATTTAATTACGGTACATTCGATCGATGTGAGATTTTGATACATCATTTTTATCGTCACCATGAGTCTGCCTGCAAAATTTCAGCTCGATTTAATACGGGGAACTGAGTTAAAATTGATCCAAAGTTTTTGCGGCATGCAAGCAATGATGCAGACGCCACGAGTTAATATAAAGGAATTAAAAAAAGGTTGCCTAGAAATAAAATACTCACACCCACACAAGCGCATAGCTTTTAGAGATACCAAGTTTAATGACTATTTTTTAAATTCAAGTAGTATGTACAATGAGAAATGAGTCGAACCGGAAATGAAATAAATAAATAATTCATTCATTCATTAATTGCAGATTTTCCGCAATGGTGCTCTTTGTTTCTGTTGAAGCACTTTGGCTTTTCTACAGATTTGTAGGTTACTTGATAAAAAGAATGTCAACAAAAAACAAAACTGAAACCAAACAATAATTTCACGTTTTCAAACATGTTTATACACGTCTCATGGCAGAAAAATGTTTACACTGTAATTTAGATTTTAAGGCTAGATTACAGATATCTCGTAGCTTCTTAATTGTTTTGTTTCTTTCAGTTTGGTTAAAATATAAATTTGAAAATATGACGAAAGAGCAAGTTGAGTTAATGGTATGCTGTCAAGGATTGAAAATTCCTCGACGAGAGAAACAAGCCCAAAGGTTTGTATCAACTGCTCGATCTTTAAATATATGTTAAAAACATATGTATATTATATTTCTAACTTGAAAAAGTGAATGATTATGAAACTATATTATAAAGTATCGCGGGGGGGGGGTGTGGGGCGTGTAAAAGAACACGTTGACCAATGTCATAATATTTTGTCTGTGCTATATTTGACATGTAGGTCATCTCGACAGAAAAAGATCAGCAAAAATGATTCTAGAAAAATAGATGATTAAAAAAATAATTTTTTTTTCTATTAGAAGTATCAGAAACGGAACATGGTTCGAAAAATAAAAGTTTCCTGTCTATGCCTGGAGAAGGGTTTACCTGTTCTCTAGTCTAAACAACTATTTATAGCTGCCAACGGAAAGTCCCGAAAAGATTCTGGCGCCGCTATATGTCTAGCTAATGTTGGGACAAAAATTTATTTCAGGCACGTTTTCCCAATAAGATAACAAAAATTGATATTCTGTTATCTAGAAACATGGTGGAAACGGATTGGCGATGAAAACACGTGTTTATAATTGAAGTAACGACCAGTGCCTAACATCATTAATGGGAAGAATGTAATTAATGTAAGAGGAGGCTCGGTCATGTTGACATACACATCCAACACACATGTGTCTGGGCAAAATTAAGTCATTGAGTTGTGAGCATTGGTCTCAAGGATACTGTGTCGTAGTGGCCTGGAAAACGTAAGTACCAGAACGTCAAAGAGCTGCCTGAATTAATTCTGCTGCTGTAACAGCATGATCTGAGAAGTCATGAATATAAACAAATGCAATCTGAACATACATACATGGGCTAGTTAGTACAAAGGAACAAGACAGTGATTTTAAAAATCCAAGATTTCATTAGTAAATTCCGCGCATAAATTATTTTAGAGTTTGAAGACAGAAAGAAGCTTAACCTCCAGGGGAGACAATCATTACCCAGACCGCTGCCAGAGAGCAGAGGTAAATATTGCGGCTACCCACGTGACTCGTTCAAACGGAGCTGTTGTGTTGTTTGCGCTCTTATGATGACAATAAAAACTGTGGCTTTCGTGATTGCTTTGTATCGAATATGTTGACATGGAGGCCGGGGCTGAAATTTCCCACAGGGTCGTAAAGAGAAATTGGTCAAACAATGGAGCAAGAGGGCACAATCTGGTACGTTCCCGTTGACTTAAATAAAGAGAGGCGGGTGGTAGGAAATGTTCACGGCCGTATGCTTCACACGTTATTCCCAAGTCAGACGGACTAGATGATTGTGAAATTGAGCAGATCTATTCGTTTTTATTTAATTATTTTATCAAATCCAGTGAAACGTCTAGGAAGTTATGTATTGCACAATATTGAAACAGCGCTGACTTATAGTTTATATTAATTAGTATGCTATGCATTAGACTTTAGACGTTCAGGGTTTTACGTCACAGAAAGAGGAAAAATGGTCATTCATCGTTCAAAGCAGAGAGGGATCGAAAGAGAGAGGGGGAAAGAGAGAGAAGAAAGTCGGCAAGGCGATAGCGGTGAGGGAGAGAGGGTGTAGAAGAGGGGAAGTGGTAGAGAATAAGAGAGTGTTTAAGTCTTCTGCTTTTATTTGTTATATACACACAGAAGTTTTAATTGTGATTCTTAAAAATAATAATTCTGATCATCCAGAGAGATAGAACCTTATTTGTAACCTTCTGATGAAGATTCGCGGTTAAAGGGTGATTGTAGAAAGTAGATCGTCTTTTACATCATCAAGTGTTCAAGCTATCACTGCAAGCGATCGCCCTTTAATACCAAGTATAGTAGCAATCCCGGCAAATTAAAAAAAAATCAACTAATAATGCATTAATCACAACAAGCTAACATTTTAAAAACAACAAATGGTGCAGCAATCCCTGCAACAAACATTCGTTAAATCTACACGTCTTGCAGCAATCACTTCAACGGAATGTTTTTCAAATCATCAAGTCTTGCAGCAATCACTTCAACCGAATGTTTTTCAAATCATCATGTCTTGCAGCAATCACTTCAATCGAATTGTTCTTCAAATCATCAAGTCTTGCAGCAATCACTTCAACCGAATGTTTTTCAAATCATCAAGTCTTGCAGCAATCACTGCAACCGAATGTTTTTCAAATCATCAAGTCTTGCAGCAATCACTTCAACCGAATGTTTTTCAAATCATCAAGTCTTGCAGCAATTACTTCAACCGAATGTTTTAAAATCATCAAGTCTTGCAGCAATCACTTCAACCGAATTGTTCTTCAAATCATCAAGTCTTGCAGCAATCACTTCAACCGAATTGTTCTTCAAATAATCAATTCTTGCAGCAATCACTTCAACCGAATTGTTCTTCAAATCATCAAGTCTTGCAGCAATCACTTCAACCGAATGTTCTTCAAATCAACAAATCTTGCAGTTTGCAGCGTTTCATTTAAATGTACATGGTTGAGTTTCAGGCTATTGCGCCGAAGGTCACGTCATGACACAAACAGAGAAACTTTGGACTAGCGTAAATAAATGTGCATGTCGGAGTGCTGCGACGTCGATCGAAGAGGAACTCCAAATTTCTGAAATTTGACAGCATATTTTCGCCACGGTTTCCTTGAGGCACAGAGAGGGATGAGTGGTGGCATGGGTATAGCTGACACGACATTTGCTCGTAGACAAGAAGCAGATCGATAAACGGCTGTTAGTGGAAGAGATGAGCCAGGAGAAAAGAGACGGGACGGATGGAATAAGTGGATATTGGCATGGGGTTGAGCAGCACCAATATATGTGAGACTTGAACGAGGCAGTGTCGATGCTGTAGACTTCCACCAGCAACCGAAAACTGATTAACCAAAGCACAATATGTGAGACTGAACGAGCAGTGTCGATGCGAGACTACACCACAACCCGAAAACTGATTACCAAAGCACCAGTAGATGTGAGACTGAACGAGCACCGTGTCGATGCTGCAGACTTACACAGCACCGAGAGTGGTGACTAAAGCACGTGGAGTGGTGACTAAAGCAACAGTTAGCAATCAACCAACCCCGATGAGTGGCGACTAAAGCACCGTTGAGTGGTGACTAAAGCACCGTTGAGTGGTGACTAAAGCACCGTTGAGTGGTGACTAAAGTAATTCTGGCAACGTCTCTTCAACCCCACCTGTGAAATTTTTTATTGGGGTGTAAAAAAAAATACAAGTAATAAAAACTAGAATTGAGTATTTAAACGCAATTTCAGTCAGAGAATTTCCGATTTTTTTTATTCAAGGGAAATCATTCTAGATTACATTAAAAGTCGATTCCAATAAGTAATTTCTGAAACTAAACACACTATGACGTCAAATCCCCTCACGCTACATCACACCAAGAATGTGTCAATATAATGCGCATCACGCAACAATCTAACATAAGCATTCACATAGCGGGAAAACCCCAATAACTATCATTCTAGATTACATTGAAAGTGATTTCAAAACAATAATTTTGAAACTAAACAAAACAATTGCTAATCTACACGCTGCTAAAATTACGGGAGTCGCACGAAAGTAAATTTTTCAAAAATTCCTTCTCCAACATAGTTGTAAATATTATTAGCTATTGTTTGGCGTTTGTTTAACACTATAGATGTTATAGCTGGCGAGAAATTGACAACATACTGATATGTTTTCGGTTTTTTTAAAAAAAATTTCCAGGAAATCCAGTAAACCTTTTCGGTTTTTTTTTGGCCGTTGCACATCATTGGAACCTCTTTAGCATATTTGCAAAAGACCCGAACCCTCTATCTGGTATGGTTCATGAGGAGTTGCTTGTGCAAGCTCGAACAGTGCACAGACATTTCAAATGTATAAACGCAATTCCCAAGAGAAATTGCGTTTATAAAAAACATTCACGCGAATTTATTTTCAAAACCGATACTGGGAAATGGGACTGATCGGGTAGCGGTGAGTACATAGTAAACATAAATTAACACTCGCTGATAGCATGAAGTTCCTATATTAATAGCACATTAAATACATATTTTTTTTAAGCTTTCCTCTTTTGACGTTATGAACGAATTGAGGTTGGGCGTTGAAAAAGCGTTGGTTTCATTTTTTTAGTGGCATCATATCACCGAGAAGAGAACACAGATAGATTTGTGTGATCCTTAACGATGACGCTCTAAATCTCTATATCCGTCTCCTGGGGAAGAAGCTGGGGGGTGGGGGTGGCTGATTTAATGTTATTGTTTTTGTCTAGGGCTTTACCACTGCGGACACATTAAAACACAAATGTGTCGTCTGGGAATGCTAGTTGTAGAAAACTCATGACCGGTCACAACTTTGTCTGACCATTGCTCAAAGAGAGGTTGCCAGATCCTTGCTCTGCTGCAACTCATCAGCTCATTCCCCGGAGCTTAAGGCCCGCAATGACAAACTGGCAGAATAGAAAACGTCTCCAGGGAGTAGGGTGATGTGATCTAAGCGCCACAATCCGACTAGGGCCCGGGTTAATGAAAGACTCTTGTTGATGGATCACTTGTTTTATCTGCTGCTCCGTAGTGTCAACCCTTGATAAAAACACATACGCAGGTCATAGGGGAAATAACACGGGACCTTTGAAATTTCCCAAGGCATTGTATTGGATAGAGCATTCTCAGTCTGAATGCTTTTACCCGCAGTCTTCTATAAAAAAAAGTTATACGTCACAACAGCACAAGAACAGAACTGTGGAGTCACTGAGTTTCCCTGGTGCATAAAAATAAATGAAGTCAGATATTGTTTCGCAGCTTTGTCATGTCTGGTGTCAAAGAGAATTTACGGTGTCGGGATCTGGTGTTGGAAGTCAAAATATTTTCTCAGTGTCGGAACACAAGAATGTTGTCGTTGTCTGGATCTAGTGTCGGTAGACCATGTGGTTAGTCCACACTGGTCCGCGTTTGTATCTGGTGTCGGAAGACCAAGTGGTTAGTCCATACTGGTCCGTGTTTGTATCTGGTGTCGGAAGACCAAGTGTTAGTCCATACTGGTCCATGTTTGTATCTGATGTCGGAAGTCCAAGTGTTAGTCCATACTGGTCCATGTTTGTATCTGATGTCGGAAGTCCAAGTGTTAGTCCATACTGGTCCATGTTTGTATCTGATGTCGGAAGTCCAAGTGTTAGTCCCATACTGGTCCATGTTTGTATCTGATGTCGGAAGTCCAAGTGGTATAGTCCATGATGGTATCAGTGAATTCAAAGTGTTTAGTCCGTGTGTTAGTATTTTGATGTCGAAAGTCAACATTGTTTTACGGTTGTTTTCCTTGAAATGCCACAAACCACAGCTTTTGTCTGCAAATGTTTAAAACTGAAGTAGTCAAGGTATCTGAATTCACGAGAGTGTAAAATTCAGTGCTAATCTGTATCAGGGGTGCCAATCCTGTACAAATCTATGATGTTCATAAAAAATAAACATTTTGCATGCGTCCGTGACGTTTCAGCTCGTTCGTAATAAAAAGAGACATTTGAAACAGTACTTTCAAAGTGAATCCAAGAAGGACAACCCAATTTTGCAATGATGTCTAACTTACGACTGTAACGTGAATGCCATAATCAAGCGCAATTCAAAACTATGATAATTTTGAGGACAATGCTCCATTAAAAAAATAGTTACATTGTTATATTCCATATGATGAAAATGTTACATAGTTATAAGATGGCAATTAGTTGATTTAATAAAAATAGTTTCGTACATTATAAATAATAATGAGTTATGTCATTAGTTTCCAGTACCAATACACGCAGACTAAGAATATGAGTCCGTCCAATCTCTATAAGATAGAAATGTCAAAATTGATTTTAAAAAAATGTTTTAAAATGTATCAATAAATTCTGAATATGTCAAAATAAATAAATTATAGAACTTTTAAATGCACGAACAGATTATAAAAATTACATAATAACATTAAATTTTAATAACGATATTTAAAAAAAAAGGAATAACAATATTTAAAAAAGCAAACACAAACTACAGATCAGTGAGGAGTATTTCAACCAGTGACCAAGTATTAGACTGTTATACACCGAAAGGCGTAAGATTGACCAGAATCATTCCAACCCACTCCCCAATTACATTGCATGTGTCCACTATCAATTTGTTTACAACACTGACGTAAAATGTGCTGTTTCATGTTTAAGGACACGGTACGGTTTCAAAAGATCGTCTTGGGGCATACCGACGCGGTCCTCGCTCTCATAGTTGGAAAAAAAAGCTAAATTAATTTTAGTTTTAGAATTGCCCAATGTGAGGATTTTACACAGACACTGTTAAAAGCGTTGAAAGTACGTTTCTTTTCTTTTTTTTTAAAGACACCAAATACAAGAAATAAACGGGAAGGAAGATGAGATTTGTAGAGTGTTCATTTTTTGTTCTTAGAACATTAACTTTGTACATTATTTAAACAAGTTTGCCCCGGGCCAGGGAATAAATACAAAACTGCAACATGTACACATATTATTACATCAGGGCTGAAAAAAAAGTTTTGGCTGAGAACTATACCGTATCTGAGAGAACTATACCGCCACGGAGAGAAAAAAAACAAGAAGCGAATGCCAAGTCAATAGGAGTCATACAACTGAGTGAAGGAAATCGTTAGAGAAAAAGAAAAAAGAGAAATGCTACTCCGAGAGTAAGCAGGGAGAGGACATGGGGGGGGGGAGGGCTGGTGGTGGTGGTAAAGATCTGCAGTTCTCGCGTCCAGTCCGTTTCATCATATTTTTTCTTGTTATATTTACGAGGTGATAAATGGGGAAATGAGTGTTCGCACAGGCAGCCCCAATAAGTGAAAGGAACCAGTCAAGTAAGAGAATGGGCCACAACTCTGTTCACACACGAGAAGATGTGAGTGCAGTGAGTAGATCTCCTCACGGCCAGAGGAATCATGTCCATGCACGTTATATAGACGACAATCATATCAGTTATAGTTATAGTGTTAACACAGATATCATTCAAAGGAGAAGGCTCTTAGAGAGATGTGCGGATATAATGCCTCTGGAAATCATATGTGAATTTTCGTTAAACCTCCAATAAATGAACATCATACTATATTATTTATATAGTGTTTGAAATGGTTTTAATTTTTACCTTTTTTAACGCAATTTCTCTTGGGAATTGCGTTTATACATTTGAAATCTCTGGGCACTGTTCGAGCTTGCACATGCAACTCCTCCTGAACCATACCAGACAGATGGTTCGGGTCCTTTGGAAATATGCTAAGGAGGTCCCAAGGATGTGCAACGGCCATAAATCACCGAAATGTTTTACTGGATTTCCTGGAAAATCCATTTTAAAAAAGCCCGAAAAAATATCAGTATTTTGTCAATTTCTCGCCAACCATAACTTCTATCGGGTTGAAACAAACGCCAAACAATAGCTAATAATATTTAGAGCATGTTGGAGAAGGAGTTTTTGAAAATCTCTTTTCGCTCGACTCCCGTAATTTTAGCAGCAATTTGTAGAAACCGATTGTTTTGTTTAGTTTCAGAACCATTGATTTGAAATGACTTTTAATGTCATCTAGAATGATAATTAATGGGGTTTTCCCACTTTGTGAATGCTAATGTTAGACTGTTGCGCGGTGTGCATTATATTGACACAGACTTGGTGTGACTCTAGAATGATTTCACTTGAATAAAAAAAATCGGAAATTCTTTGTTGGAAATTGCGTTTAAATACTCATTCGAGTTTTTATTACTTGTCTCTTTAAATAAGACGTCGCAATAAAATCGTAACTAAATCCAACCAAATTAATCAAATATGAAACAAGATTAATCTTTTTTTTTAATTTTTAAATTTTGCATAAGCTTATGGACAAAATGAACTAATGGAATAGTTGCATACGCAAACTTGCATATACTTTCCTTATAAAAACATTCTGTATTATTAATACATACGATGAAATTCCTGCTTTGGTTATAATACTGGTTTAAAAATCGTATGGCCTCAATCAGCCACAGAGATTTCTTTATTGGGCGGCGGAGACGAAAATAAAGCAGAAATAAGTTAAAAAGTTGAAGAAATAAGCGCGCTGGAATGTCCAAATAACCGCGTTTATTAAGGACACACCATCCTAAAAGCTTTCTGATGAGCTTTCCTGGAGTCAAGGCCAATGGAGATGGGAGAATTGATTTCGTCATTGTCTCCGTACTTTGAGATAAAGCAAGGGGGCGCGGGGAGGGAGACGGAAGGACGTGGAAAAGACGAGTTAGCAGGAGATGCGCACTTGTTGATAACATCATGAAAGGTTAAGGCCACATGCGCCATGCACGCATGCACTACCGGCCATCAATCTGCTCCACTAATCCTTTACATTATTTCATCCTCTGCAAAACGCACTCATTGCGCACACAGTTGTATTTCTTTGTAATGTATATAGATATGGTTCTGGCTGCTACAACGTTTCTTGGTTCACGAACGCACGTACGAATGTTTACGTGTATGTGGAAGGTTAATTACTAGGTTAAACCCCAGTAATCTCCCCAAAAACCACCTCATCCCCATTTAAGCCGAAGTAAATAGGGGTCATGACGCTGGAGAGATGAAGACATGCCGTAGAGCCTTCTCTGGCACGAAGAACATCATGATTGACGTCCTCAAGGGGCGATCAACGTTTACAGGTATGTGATATTACATGGGCATTTCGGGAGATACCGGATGTTGAACTAGTTTTAAATGAAGGGTTCTTTGAATTGAACTCTAAAAAATATCTATTGACCCAGTTAGGGCCCAAGAGAAGAAGACTCTTTCTGGGTGTTTGCAAGCAGTAAGATTTTATGTCTAAACATGAAGCGATTAATTGTTCAATTTAAGGTACACAACCTTAAGATGAGGCGTGATAACAAAAAGACGACACTTGGTACGTACGTTGCGGCTGCTGTCCTCATATTATAGATACACATAGATACATTAAAACACTGATTTATGTCAAGTGGACTGTAAAAGAATGTTTACAAAAGGCTGTTTATTAGTGAGCGAATAATAATATTTTTTTTAAAAACCTACACACACCATGTTTGTGCCAGGTAACGTTTCTTAAAATTTAAGTTAGAAAATTATAATACAAGTCTTCTGTAAAAGATGATTTTTAAGTCTATCTCATTATCCCCTTTATTTTCAATTATATTAAATATTAGCAGTGTCATTTAAAAATATTTGGAATTCTCAAACTACGCAGATCTACTGTACTTTCCATATATTTATGCAGTTCATAAGTTAACCCATACTTTCCAAATATTTATGCAGTTCATAAGTTAACCCATGCTTTCCATATATTTATGCAATTCATAAGTTAACCCATACTTTCCATATATTTATGCAATTCATAAGTTAACCCATACTTTGCATATATTTATGCAGTTCATAAGTTAACCTATACTTCTGACACGGCCCACACAAATACCGAAAACACATTCTATATTTGCAACTGTTTTATAATAAAACAACTCACATTTCTAATCTTCAACTCAAGCATAAAGGAATATGTGGGGCCATGTATATTTTCTTCCCGCCCTGTAAAACATAAATAAAGAGCGAGTGCATGAAACCCTCATCTCTTCTCAAGATGCACTAGCCTCGGCCTAAAACAGGACCAGGAGACTGGGAATACACACCACTCAACACATGTGTTAGAGGAAAACAGCACTTAATATTTTATTGAGTGACTCCAGACTGCCGCATATATATCTTACGCTAAACGCTCTTTTCGTCTTCTTCAGAAACACAAGAATGATGGATTCGGAAATTTTTTGTAGGTGTCAACAGCGACAATGGACATGTAAAAAGAATTCACCAAAAAATAAATCTACTTCTAATCCATCGTTGTGCAAAAGAAAGTTACGTTTATCTTTCCCTTTATTAAGTAAGTAATGTGCATTCAATAGGTGTATCTCATTTAAAAGTTGACCAGTTACAGTGTTGTGCTATTGTTTTTAACAAACCCCACATTAAAATGAACGACCACGTTAGTTGTAATTATCTCAAAAAGTGTTGAACTTAACGTGTCACTTAAAATAGTTGATAACTTTTAACATTAAAAAATAATAACAATTAATCACTAGATAAACTTTCTCTTTAGTCTCATGGCTTTGAAGTTTCAGTATTTTGCAATAGCTAAACATGAAGAAATGAATTGTTTTAAAAACAGACTGTGAACAGGGGTGGTGGTCTAATGATTCAAACCCCCCACCAGCTGGGTCATCAGTAACAACACGTGTTTCGCCATTCTGCAGTCACACAACTGTTTCCGCTGAAACGCCTCTGCCGTATCAAGGCGACATCTCCTTCACACGCTAGAGTACCAACGCCACATCGGGCAAACGATCACCAGATAGGCAGGGCCCACGCCTCCGTGAAACAAACAACCTCACATTTGGCGACTAATGGTGGATCAGCCGGGACATTCTTTCACACTCTTCCTTTCAGGGGGTCAAGGCGTTCATTGGGAATTGCAGCGATTTGTTGAAGATTCTATGCCGTGTGTGGCAATGTCAGACGAGAGCTTTAACAGAAATAATCCCAATTTCAAAGGACATTAGTAATAATTTCAGTTTCAGACAACAATTTATTGTGAACAATTAATTCCAGTGCAAATCGATAAGTAATATTTATGAGCTTTATGTAGCTTCAAAAACACTATAATTCAGATACATATTAAACAGTTTAAGAACGAAAAGCAAACCATAGATAAAATAAATTCGGTGGAAATCTTTCGGTTAGGCCGATCGGGAAGCTTGGCGTCGTGAGCTCAACAACATGTCACCATGAAATAGCAAGCACCCTCATGACACGCGGGCCAATTCAATATGGGGGGGGGGTGTTAAAGCAATTTGTTCAGCCATCTTTGAAACTATAAAATAATAATAACTAAGTTCAAAGAAAGGCGAATGGCCATAGGTCAAGTAAATAGTCTCTACAATCTGTAAGTCTCTTAACTAGTTTAATTACACGCGGAATCGTGAGTGCTGGGGCCGTGCTCTACATTAACACACTCCCACACACAATAATTCATGTGGTCATCCGTTGTGTGACGGATGAGAGCTTCTTCCTTCCAAGCCGGGGAGCAACCAGGGCAGCAATTACAGCAGCCTACCGTTAAATCGGTGTCAAATAACAGCTCCAATAGGGAAGATTTACAACGGCTATGGCATCAGACAGCCCAAGACCTTGATAAAGGGAGCTTACTCGGATCGCACTTCAAAGAGGACGTAATGGCTGATATACAATACGTGCCGGGGCGAGGTCGACGGTGAATGAACACCTCCCAACATTTTAGGGCCATCACTTTGACTAAAGTTTCATCGTGACGATATGGCTAGGTGTATTGAAAAGTCTTCAGTAGTTGGAGAAGAATTTCTAAGCTCAACGTTATGGATTCATACTTCAGAGTAAATTTTCTGGAATTAACAATTAAATGTCTCCATATTTAGCTATAACATTAATGCCAAAAGTGTGTTGATTACATTAGATCTTAAACTTCCTAATTTTAAAATAAAATCTTATCTTTAAAAATTGATGTGTTTATTTAGGATCCAAATATTCCTTATTCCGTACTTTGTATATTGATTCCCATCATAATTAGAACCATATCAGCATTAATCTGAAACTTATAAAACTAAAACAAACAAAAATCACTATTTAAATAATCTCTCAATGAGATTAGGCCATGCACTCGCTCTTATTGATGACCTCCAAGCAACGAATGTGAGATTAAATCAATACCAAAAAAAAACCCAAAAAAAAACAAAAAATGCAGAGTTGTCAAAAAATGAGTATAATTTATATACCTCTGGTGCTAAATGCTTTCTCATTTAAAAACAATATAATTTAAAATGCGACGAAATGTTTTATTCATGAGAAAATAGGGAGAAAATACGAATTAATGGGACGTTATACCGACACAAACGATGCAACCATTGAATTAAGATCCTTCGAAAAGCATTTTAATAAATAGTCTGAGAGGATTTCAACACGTGATATAACCAATAGTGTCTAGTCCTCATCATTAAGCTACACTATAATACAATGGATAGCGAAGTCAATAGTGCGCTCACCTCACAAGCTGAGGGGCGTGGGATCTAGCCCACGTAAAATCCACAATAAAATGATGAATGACTATTCGCTAAAAAATAGTCCTCCGCTGACCTGGAGAGGAGATAGGCGCCGCCAAGGTATACATTAGAACCCCCTACGACCACGAGGTTATGGGACACACAAAAATATCAATATACATAATTTGCAACGTATGTCACGTCCCGTCTGTCCTGTCCGTGACGCTTCTAATTTTAGAAAGCAGCGCACCAAATTACTGCACCAAAAAATAACTCTTTTGAACGTTCCGAATAAATTTGTTCAATAGGGAAATAAATGAATAAAATAAAAATAAATAAAATAAATGAAAGTTCTGTATTAAATTATTTGTTATTCTGCTGTGTATTTTTTTCAAAATAAATAGATTTCAGCTGAAATGTATTTATTTTGAAAACTTCCGTCATTTTTGACGGGTAATACACTAGTTATAATAATAATACAACAGAAACTCCAAAAACGTCTGCATCCGACAGTGTTAATTATAATTATGGTCTAATGCAGGGTTGCCAGATTATAATTTGGGTAAAAGGCCAAACTGACTGTCAAAAAAGGCCAAAAAAAGGCCAAACTAAGTTATATGAAAAATGTCAACAAAAATGACGTCACGCACCTAGGGGGCGGGAGGGGGTCATAGATTTGTGGCGATGTATGACGAGGGGGCGGGTGTTTTTAAGGACAGTGACGTCATATTGGAAACGGTCTAGCTCTTGATTACGTGTGACGAAGTGGGAGGGGGTGAAAATACATTGAAAAATCTGCCAAAATCGCGTGACGCCACTTATGGACGGCTCAAAACGGCTGAAAATTAGTTAACTATTTAAAATGAAGATAAAACCAGGAGAAAAAGGATAATAAATGTGTAAATGCCAATGTTCGTATGTACGGTTGTAGTCACAAAATAAAAAGACTATGATACTAACATTCAAATTTGAAAAAAAAAGCTTCAGGTCATCCTTTTCCTCTAGACTACTATTTGCAGTATTATTATAAACTTTATCAGATGTCAAGTCATCAAGCATTCTTGGTGACATGACAAAGTTCTTACTGCATTTATTTGTAAACAAAAGCTCACCCCTTACTCTAACAATAGCGTTTAAAAGTGTGCGCTCAATTCTGTATCTGGCTTTGTCTTAATAGCCTCTTCGTTAAACTTTTAAAAAACTTTTTAATGTCTAACATACACGTAAGCTATCCAAAATTTAGAAAATAATTAATAAGGTTATTGACTTATTGGCGAATTTTTAATTTGTTAATTTTTTTTTGTTTGAGATAAAAATTATTTTTATATATATTTTTATTTATTTTTTAAGAAAAAGGCCAAAAAAAGACCAAAAAGCCAAAAAATATTTTTGAGGCCAAACCCTCTTAAAAAAGGCCAAATTTGGAGAATTTGGCCTTAAAAAGGCCAATATGGCAACCCTGGTCTAATGTGTGTCAGCAGGAGAAACCAAGGAAGTAGATCCGCCCCGACACCGCTTGGCTTCACCAATGTTCTAATCATCGCTTACAATCAAAGAGCACTCTTACACACGGCCCCTGGCTAGTTCTCTCTTCCGGTAATGAAACCCATTTTGCTCTCCCCTGCAATCAACTTAAAAGAGAAACACATTAAAACACGAACAACAAAATTATTAAAAAGTAAGATAAAAATGGACTTCCGCTCTTAAATCCGACCATTGTTTGAAATAAACCAGCTTTGATAATAGCAAATTCAAAGCAGTTCTGTGAGATGATGGAATAATAAAACTCTTGCATAAAAAATTGACATATTGTAGCAGCAATTTTACCTAGCAACCAAAGCTGATAAGCGTACATCAAATGCACAATAACCTCTTTACGCTATAGATGTCCCGTTCCAACAATTTCCCTAAAAATCCCACGAACTTAACCCTAATCTCTGCAGCTGGTCAATATAAAGACCCGCTATGACAGTGACCTCTATTTCCTCACCCTTTAACCCAAACTCGCCCCCCCCCAAACTCTTTCCAGGAGGAATATCCTATCCAATGTAATGCTTCTCTCTCCTGAGCACCCAGTCTTCTTTATTAATTTGAAACCGCATTCATATCTGTACTATCTCGACCTCTCACACAAGCCATCAATAGATTAAAACTGTAGAGATGATATAGTACTGCTCTAATACATGCCCCTTATCCACGCTCTCAAACAAGCCATCCATAGATTCAAACTGTAGAGATGATATAGTTCTGCTGTAATACATGCCCCTTATCCACGCTCTCAAACAAGCCATCCATAGATTCAAACTGTAGAGATGATATAGTACTGCTCTAATACATGCCCCCTTATCCACGCTCTCAAACAAGCCATCCATAGATTCAAACTGTAGAGATGATATAGTACTGCTCTAATACATGCCCCTTATCCACGCTCTCCCAGAAGCCCCCAATAGATTTTCTACAGGTAAAGATGATATAGTACTGCTCGTATCGATGCACCTAATCCACACTCAACCGTCATAACCTCTTCTTCTCACAACTTCCCTGCCCTGCTGTTTAGCACACGACTGATTCATTTTTAGTCCCCAAAAAGGTTTTTAAAAAGTTGACTAGTTAAAAAAAAATAATTCACTGAATTGTATTCATAGCAGAAATAGTTTGAGCCTTGGGCATCACTGTTTGCCACCACCACTGAGCAGGCCTTCGGTCAGATATTACACAAATTATATTAAAACTTGGAGGATTAGAGAGTTCTCCATAAATCTAATAAAACTGCTGTTGTCAGTTTTTTTCTTCTCCAAGGATCACGATTCTGTCGATCATAAAATCATGCATACCCTAATTTATTTTAAGAAAAACGATATTTTCAGCGATCAGAAGACGAGAAAGAAACGTTAAAAATGTTTGAATCGCAAAGAATGATCAGAAATACACAAAAAGACTGCAAAACCTGACGTTAAACTATAGTTTCTGCACATCTCTTGAAGGACTCCATAAAACATACTGTCCCCCATCCAGGCGACCGTTATGAAATGTATCGTGGCTACGGCAGACAAGAGGGCGCTGTGCGAAGACAGACAGGTCTTCATCCATACAGGAGTTTTCATTTTGGGGGAATAAATCAATTTCCTTTATTAAAAATATATGTCCCAATCCGTCTCGGGATTTGGGGCAGTCCCCGAGCGTGGCTCGAGCTCAATAAACGTTTGCCGTGAGAGAAGACTCTAAACATGAGATAGAGGCAGGGGCGGAGTGTGGGGAGAGGGGGGTGCTACTACATGGCTTTCAGGGTAATAAAAGAAAATATCAAGAAATAAATACTTTGTGAATATTCCGTTAACCCAATTTTTGTGATTCCCCTCCTCCCCCACCCCAACCCCCACTGACCAGTTTCAACCGTGGGATCTCAATACTTACAGGTTGACAGGTTTGGCCCTTAATACAATAAACAGCTCAGCGGAACATTTTCATACTTATTTACCACAACTAAGTTTTGACTGATTAGGTTGAAATCATCAAAGATCTACATTTTTTAATTAATCAATGATCAGATGACCCTTAAAAACTTTGTTTCTAATTCATTTCTTACTTTAAAAAATATTACAGGACCATTCTGCCACCCTGGGCAACTTCTTTCATCTCTTGTTTAGGCCTCTGAACAACACGCAGACTTGTTTAGACCTCTGACAACCACGTAGACTTGTTTAGACCTCTGACCAACCCGTAGACTTGTTTAGACCTCTGACCAACCCGTAGACTTGTTTAGACCTCTGAACAACATGTCTACTTGTTTAGACCTCTGACCAACATGTAGACTTGTTTAGACCTCTGACCAACACGTAGACTTGTTTAGACCTCTGACCAACCCGTAGACTTGTTTAGACCTCTGAACAACATGTCTACTTGTTTAGACCTCTGACCAACATGTAGACTTGTTTAGACCTCTGACCAACACGTAGACTTGTTTAGACCTCTGACCAACCCGTAGACTTGTTTAGACATCTGACCAACCCGTAGACTTGTTTAGACCTCTGACCAACACGTAGACTTGTTTAGACCTCTAATCAACACGTAGACTTGTTTAGACCTCTGATCAACACGTAGACTTGTTTAGACCTCTAACCAACACGTAGACAAAGGTGTAATATAACAGCTTTGCAGGCTTCATTTAACGTTTGAAGAATTCTTTATTCCAGAAAACTGCAGTATATTATAAAGTCACGAACATTTTAGCTAAAACAGGCAAATGTATCCTAGTATTCTCTTAATGGGGACAATCTTAATGGCACTAAACGAAGTCTTAGATGCTATGATAATGTTGCTTAAAAGTTGTTTTTTGGCATAGGTAATTGGAGACCATGATGTCCGCATAGGACGAATGCAATCAGTATTAACGTTGAGAAGTAACTATGTTTTCTTTAAAGACTACCCTTAACTTTTGTTCCTTTCTGATTGGATCATATTAAAGAGAAGTAAACAACATTTTTAGCAGAATAATTTTTTTTTGTTACATTACATTGTTGGGTTTCTCAATTGTGTCAGTGTCCACAGAAAAGGAGGCTTAGACCAAGGAAACTATTTTCCGACTTCCTTTTCTCTTTAATGAACAACCAAGTTAGTGTATTGTCAAATTTGTCTCCACTGGTGTATGAGGCACAAAAACTTTTTAAAATAGAACCCAAGAGAAAAAAAGCCAAAGCCAGCACGTGCGTGAGCCTGTGAGTATTGGTATGTGTGAGTGTGGGTATGTGAGAGTCTGCGAGTATGGGTATGTGTGTGAATGTGTGAGTCTGTGAGTGTGGGTATGTGTGTTTTGAAAGCAGGGATTACGAGTCAGTCTGGGTCAGAGCGTGATTATGGAAATGGACCAATCTTATCACAGAAATCTTTTTAATATAAAACAAACCGCATTTCTTCTTGAGCAGCTAAGGCAATCAATTGTAGCAATACAACAATAATGCTACCAAAAGGGGGACTGATATCGGGGTTAATAAGAAGTCGGTTCTAAATGGAGCACATGTTCTCGACTCCTCATCTTGGATTTCAAGTCAGAATAATGAAGTCACGCATTTTATAATTTCCGAGCGAAAGGGAAATATAACCGAGTTTTAAAGATCCCGTGTCCGCTGGAATCTTTCTTTCACTACCAAATGAATAAGGAAATATGTTACGACTTTAGGTTTCAAATTTTATGAGTTATTTTTGTTTCTTCTATATCCCCGTAGCTCCAATAAAAGCCACCCGCACTCGAACAGCAAAAATCAACCCTGATTTACTTTGATGGCCACTGGTCGAAAAGGGGAGGGGACTACGTGCGTCCTCCTCATAAAAAGGCCAGTTTCTCATCAGTTGAAATGGCAAAGAAAATCTGCTGCTTGTTTGACAGAGTCCCGACTTCCGCGCTGTAATAAGAACGTCCACGTGACTAGAACACCAAAAACCTTCTATAGGTCTGGCGAGTAATCAGGATGAAAACGATGGTTAGTTGCTGGAATTTCTGCTGGGTTGGAGATTTTCTATTAAACAAAATTCCCACAGAAATAGTGTTATGGAGTTGCTGTTTTCTTTGTAAAACTTGGCACCAATTTTCTTTTATTTTTTGAAAAGATCAAGAATAAGAGCTAGAAATGCAAAAAGAAATGGAAAAAAAATAAGGTTCGTAAATTGTGTTTGGAAAGTAACTTTTTGCATTAAAACATTGTTAGAATATGAATATATAATTAATGATCGCACATGAACTGAGGAGACCAAACAACGACAATATTATTAGTGTGTTCATCAGACTCAACGGTAGTAGAAACCAGAAGATATGACACAATCAAATATAACAGGGGGGAAAAAACGTGCAACGTAGAGAGAGAGAGAGAGAGAGACAGAGATAGAGAGTCTAGAAAGTACCAACTAAAGGACTCTGGGGAGAGGGGAACCGTGAATCAGACACTTAATGAATACACTTGAGAGAAAATTAACGTTCAACATAGAGAGAGAGAGAGAGAGTCAGAGGGAGTGACGGAGAGAGAGACGGAGAGAGAGACAGAGTCAGAGGGAGTGACGGAGAGAGAGACGGAGAGAGTCAGAGAGAGAGAGTGACGGAGAGAGAGACGAAGAGAGAGAGAGAGTGACGGAGAGAGAGTCAGAGAGAGAGTGACGGAGAGAGAGTCAGAGAGAGAGTGACGGAGAGAGACGGAGAAAGAGTCAGAGACGGAGTGAGAGTCATATAGAGAGACGGAGAGAGTCAGAGCGAGAGATAGAAATAGAGAGAGACGGAGACAGAGAGAGTCAGAGCGAGAGATAGAAATAGAGAGAGAGAGAGAGAGATAGAAATAAAGGTGCGGATCAATAAGGAAGGGATGTGAGGTTCAGTGGTTGTCATCAAGCAGCATGACAGTGTTAGTCCTTGGTTCCAGAACACTGACAGACCTAGAGGTCAAGACATACGGACGTGAAACCATAGACACTGAGAGACCTAGAAGTCAAAACATACGGACGTGAAACCATAGACACTGACAGACCTAGAGGTCAAGACATACGGACGTGAAACCATAGACACTGACAGACCTAGAGGTCAAGGCATACGGACGTGAAACCATAGACACTGGGAGACCTAGAAGTCAAAACATACGGACGTGAAATCATAGACACTGACAGACCTAGAGGTCAAGACATACGGACGTGAAACCATAGACACTCACAGACCTAGATGTCAAGGCATACGGACGTGAAACCATAGACACTGACAGGGCTAGAGGTCAAGACATACGGACGTGAAACCATAGACACTGACAGACCTAGAGGTCAAGACATACGGACGTGAAATCATAGACACTGACAGACCTAGAGATGAATACATACGGACGTGAAACCATAGACACTGACAGACCTAGAGATCAAGACATACGGACGGGAAACCATAGACACTGACAGACCTAGAGGTCAAGACAAACGGACGTGAAACCATAGACACTGACAGACCTAGAGGTCAAGACATACGGACATGAAACCATAGACACTGACAGACCTATAGCCTGTAGGTCAAGACATACGGACGTGAAACCATAGACACTGACAGACCTAGAGGTCAAGGCATACGGACGTGAAACCATAGACACTGACAGGGCTAGAGGTCAAGACATACGGACGTGAAACCATAGACACTGACAGACCTAGAGGTCAAGACATACGGACGTGAAACCATAGACACTAACAGACCTAGAGGTCAAGACATACGGACGTGAAACTATAGACTTGAAGTGTTTACATGATTAAATTAAGAAATAAATTCATTTAGGGACTAAACATTTCTATAAATAATAGTTGAATGCACATTTGAGAAAATCTATATCAGGCAATGCACTTTTATACAAACCAATGACCAAAGCGTGAACACATTTATTTTTATCTTAATTCATCAAACAAAAGGTTTACTTAGACAAAACCCCGAAATGAAAAGGAGATGAACTTGAAGAATATTGAAAGGGCTTATTAGATAAGTGTAAGCTATAGACGTTTACTGTTTTAAGATGGTCAACTATGGTATTAGTATTTGTATTCAATTAATTCAAATTATACTAATAACTGAAAGTCAGTGTACATACGTAAAGCTGAAGTAAACAGAAACGTCCCATTAACTTGTGTAAGTACAGATTCAAACCACTAGTTAATCTGCCTATGCACTGAGCTTCATTAAAACATCTTCACATTTTAATTTCTTGCGTGCTATTCGGGAGATTCTTCATTTATAAACAGATGTCCATAGACCAGCGTGGTATTGAGCATTTTGGGAACCAGCGACCACTTTCGGGGAAAGCCAATCCCAAATGGTTTACAAGTGAAACCAACACAGGTCGTGGGATGAATTTCTGGTATTTTAAGATTCCGAAGTTCATAAAACCACAACCTTCTCTGTTATTGGAATAACTACCTTACTTTAAAATTCAGCTCCAAGGAAAAATAAAAAAATTTCCTCATGCACAACCCCAACTCTCGTATGAAAGCATGCAAATTGAATTTGGGAGGAACTCCTGTTTTTGTGTGCCTCCGTATAAATTGATTCGATCGACTCATCCGTGTGCCATTTGCAAGCTAACCAAAATAATAATAATCAAGGACAAGATGTTTTTATCTTTTTTTTACAGTTTTGTCTTTTGTGATCAATTCGTTTTGTCTCTACGATCAAAACAACAAGCTCCCTATACACGCAGACGAACCAGTAATCCCAAGGTGGGCTAAGAACGTGTGTCTTATACAATGATAAAACAATTTCATTCATTCATCACCCACAAGGTATGAGTACTAGGACCGACGACAGCGTTCTAAAAACTCGCTTTATTTCATTGATTAAAAATAATTTTTATTATAAATTTGCTGATGAAGAATGGGAATAAAAACAATAAATATGGTTCACTCCATGCAACAAAGAAGATAGACAACGAGAAAAGGATGGATAATGGATACTGTCATTGATTTGATACTTATACTTTATGTGGTTACGTCTAATTTGCGGCTGGTGACCAAGCTGTTACCACGAGTCAACAGACTACGTGATTCTTATTACATTCAACAATAGATACTGACACATTAAGCTCGAAAAGAAAATAAATAGAAGTAAAAAAATATAATTTTTTTTAAAACACGTTTTTATTAGCGGACTAAAAAGAAGAAACTAATTTAAAACTTATAAGTTCAAGTACTTTGATTTAATATGACTAAAAACTTGGGGCGGGCGCTTATGAGGTTTACATATGCGGTTCACTCATTCTCTCGCTTATAGATCTCTCTTTTGCCTTCTAAATTAGAAATCTTTAATTTTTATACCAAACACCCGCCCCACGTTTTTAGTCATATTAAATAAAGTACTTGAACTTATAAGTTTTAAATTATTTTCTTCTTTTTAGTCTGCTAATAAAAACGTGGTTTTTAAAAATCTGTTTTTTTTTACTTCTATTTATTTTATTCTTTTTAGTCCACTTATAACAACCTGGTTTTTTAAAATATTTTTTTACCTCTATTTATTTTACCAAACACCTCACAAGCGCCCGCCCAACGTTTTAAAAACATTGTGATGTGGTCACGGGGGGAACTCACGAATGTCAACAAAAGCAGACGGTACAGAATCTTATATATAGACTATAGATAAACTAAAAAGTTCAATAATTTAATAACGATACATTTGATCGATCTGAAATTTTGATACAATGCATTGTCATCCAAGATCTATCTGTGGTAAAATTTTCAGATCTGTAGGACCATCAGAAGTGGTTCAATTTTACGTTGGCAGATTTGAAAAAAATCTTGGACAAACCAACAATGCCACAGGAACGAAAGCGAGTTAATAAAACGTGGTTAAAAAATGTGTGCAAACAAGTGTCCACCAACGTCAGGTTACTCGGACAAGCGTGCATTCAAATGCCAATACTTCAAGAGCCGGTGTGAGCAGTTGTGGCACTTGGTGCACGCCTTCTCTTAACGCCAAACGTGTTTCTCACAAGATACTGGCCATGTGACCGTTCTAGGTAGATATTGACCCCAAAAAAACAACAACAAAAAACTGAGAGGGATGTAAAATAACAAACATTTAATCATCAATCTATTACGATTTAAACAAGCTGACAGGACTGGGACACCCAATACAGATGTGTTTGCAAACTCAAATGGTAAAGCTAAGTGAACAAAACATGTGGACCTCACCATCAACATAATATATCATTGACTACCTCACGTCACACTCACCAACCAGACGCTAGTCTCGGAAAGTGAAAAGAAACAGTAAAAATATTGAGCGAGAGGAACGTCAGTTGACATTTCCGACAACAAGGAATGCTGCAGCACATGCTTGCCAGAGACTCGAGCTTCCGGTGGAGGCAACTTAAATCTGTTGTAGACCCTTTAAGGCGGGTCTGAAATGGGTATCTTTTATACGTCTTCTCAACAGTATGGGCAGGGCAGCAAATAGTTTTACTCCCTGGTTTACGTACAACTAAAACGTAATCTTAACTTGAAGTTACTGTATTATCATAAAATGTGACTCAAAAGCACTAAGATCTGAGGGGTGTAAAGAACCGTTGAGTATATCATATTTAAACAAAGAAATGACGATACAACTAATACAAATGAGTTTTTTTTAATCTTTAAGTTCAAACTGAAGAACTAGTTATAAAAAGGACTGCCTCATAAACCCGACCTACACCGATTTGTGTGCCCTGTAAAAACACCACCAAGTTCTCCATCGCCCCAACAAGTGCGTGAGAGATTGCTCACATCAGACAAAACACCGCTAAATATATGTGACATTTCGAGTTCGACTGGTGCTCAACACATGTAAGATTGTGATAAAACAAGTTACGCAAGTCTGCAGAGGAAACGTCTATGGACCAGTCTCTACATTTCTAGTCTGGGCCAAGCCGATGTAGGTTTAAAAGTTAATGCACACCACGTAGTAACTTTTATCTGCGAACAAAGCAAAGACCGGAAAAGTAAATGTCAATGTTTTTATACTAATATTTGTATTTGCACTCTGTCTTGCATTATCTTTTCAAAGAAATAGATGTTATTTCTGGACACGCTAACGCCTATCGATCTGATCCTTTACAACAATACGGGTGATAATACTGTGGATAAAGATGGCCAGTTACTCTTAGGATATCCAGAAATGTTTGAAGTAATGTGTTATACAGAGATGTGTTGTTTTATAAAGTTGTGTTCCGCACGATATATGCTCGGGATTTATATTTGTGGGCTTCAACTCCGCACTACGCCAGGCCTAATCAATATTAACATTTAATAAACATGTTTGAAATACTAATGATAACTATTCAGTGGGAATCGGCCCGTTGGTATATACTATATACTCTGTCTTGTATAATCTAAGTCTTATTCTAAGTCTTCTCTTTTTTTAAGATTTGTATTTCTCTATTGGCAAAAGGGAATTGATGACCGAAAAGAGGCGTAATTGTTAAGTAAATGCCATTATTATTGTTACAAGCAGCTAACACACACAAAGTTGTTAAAATGGTTGTAACAGAGGCATAGCTGATTGAATAAAGTCGAAAACAGCTTACTGAAATATGAGTAAAATAAAAACTGGTAAAGACCCGGGCAACATAACTGGTAGATTAACATAATTTGTAGTAAAGTGGGGGGAAACAGCTGGTAGATAAATGGTATACAGTTAATACGATTTATTATTCAGTTGTTGCATTTTCAACAAATTATTATTATTATTATTATCCTTTTAAACTCCCAGTCCCAGCTGTCAAAAGTTGTACTAGCTTCAGCTCCGGGCGAACATACACCAGGACTAAGTCTGTGTTACAAATAAATGCTTTAGATATTATTTTCGTTCACTGTATTATTTCCTTCCGGTACCAATGCCCAAGCTCTAGTTTTAAACCTGATTAAGTGGCTGCAACCAGCCCGGGAACATTTCAAAGTGGCTGCAACAAGCCTGGGAACATTTCGAAGAAACTTTCAGGAAGTCATTTAAATTTTAGATTTAATCGTTTTTCATCAAGTGGCGATAATTAGCAACAACAACAAAATAAATATTTAAAGAGAAAGAAACAGAGAGATAGAGAGAAAGGAGAGAGAGAGAGAGAGAGAGAGAGAGAGATAGAGAAAGAAAGAAAGAAGAAAGAAAGAAAGAAAGAAAGTAAGAAAGAAAGAAAGAAAGAAAGAAAGAAAGAAAGAAAGAAGAAAGAAAGAGAGAGAGAAAGAAAGAAAATAGAGAGAAAGAGAAAGAAACAAGAAAGACATTACAGCCTTTTCCTATTATTTTCATTCTGCTTCCTGTTGAACACCTTTGCTGTTAACAGCAAGTATTTCTGCAATTTAAATAAAAAGAGAGCCTAACCAACAACCGCCCTTCAAGAAAAACAATGAGGTTGTTTATTGAGGGTAGAGACACTCCACGAGCTCCAAGCCTCACACTCACCCATTGGCTTTAATTGCATCCTCATGACCCGCTTGTCCCTTCAACTAAAACAGAGTGCAGGGAGGCGTGAAGAAAAATTGAATTTCTCATTGTCATTAGCGTCGTAATTATTGTTCCTATTACGTCCACAAAGTGAATTTACAGGCTAGGGGCAGCCCCCCGGCATACATAATAATAGTTGTAGGAGAGGTGTCCTGTTGAGATATAATAGAGGTGTCCAGTTGGGATATAATAGAGGTGTCCAGTTGGGATATAATAGGTGTCCAGTTGGGATATAATATGTGTCCAGTTGAGACATAATAGAGGTGTGCAGCTGAGATATAATATAATAGAGGTGTCCAGTTGGGATATAATAGAGGTGTCCAGTTGGGATATACTAGAGGTGTCCAGTTGGGATATAATAGAGGTGTCCAGTTGGGATATAATAGGTGTTCAGTTGGGATATAATAGGTGTCCAGTTGAGATATAATAGTGGTGTCCAGTTGAGATATAATAGAAGTGTCCAGTTGGGATATAATAGAGGTGTCCAGTTGAGATATAATAGAGGTGGCTAGTTGGGATATAATAGGTGTCCAGTTGGGATACAATAGAGGTGTCCAGTTGGGACAGTTTACGACCATCTGCTCAACCCACAAATTTCCCCTACCCCCCCCCCAAACCCATCGAAGAATCGTCTAAAAAAACACCGCTAGGAATTCTATAAGAAATTGCAATATATCTGAGGTTAGTCAATATCTTGTATTGGCGTAGCTTGAAAGCATCGACACGCCATCAAACGTAACAGGTCTGACTATCGTGGGATGAAAACCAAAATCTAGATTCTGAAAAATAGCCAGGAGCACCTCTTATCCGTCTCTTTTGAACTGAGGTAACCTAAATACCTATATGAATGTGGTATAACAATTATCTTAAAAACGTTTTAATCTCCTCTGTTTCAATAGTTTTCAAACTTAATTCCATATAAAAATATATTAAATTGAACCTCGATATAAGAAACAAAATCTGTTCCGGTGCGGCTTTTGTATCTTGGATCTTTGGTATCGCGAACTAAGTTTTACATGTAAAATACTTAATCCGTTCCAAGCCACAAATGACACTAAAAATTGAAAATATCAAGGAAAACTATAGAAAAACAAAGTAGGATCATTCAATCCCTAAAAGTACACCTTTAAATCAAATAAATAATAAGAAAACAATGAAAACATAATAAATAAAGGCAAAATAATATGTATACAAATGTACCTATCAAGTGAAGTGAAGTGTTGGAGAAGGTGGAAAGGGGAGGAGAACGGACGGCAGAAAAATTACGGAGTTCCGTACGGAACACTTTATTACAATAATACATTATAAACAAATTTTGCATGGAATAATGCTACATAAACACTTCCATTTAGTACAAATGTACAACTAAGAAACGTAACATAACACTTAAACTTACGGTATGTTTTTTTAAAATTATTTTGCTCTAACACATTTTAAAAAAAAATCTTTTCTTGTGCGCTTGCTAATTTTCTGTTTCACATTTCATTTCCTTTGCTTTACTTCCACCAACTTCTTATCTTATTTTTTATAAATATTTTTTAATCTTCGCTTACTAATAGTAATACTAATAGTAATACTAATAGTAATACTAATAGTAATACTAATAGTAATACTAATGGTCTCTTACTAATGGTCTCTTAGCAAATTTTGATCATAGGAAGCTTGTTTTTGAATGCATTTTACAATGTTTCTGAAATGAGTCAGGCAAATATCATTGAACTGCGCAAGAACTGTTGGTGGCGCTTTGAATGCACTCAAGGGATGCCCAATTGTGGTCAGCTGTGCAAGAACTGTTGGTGGCGCGTTGAATGCAGTCACGGGATGCCCAATGTGGTCAGCTGTGCAAGAACTGTTGGTGGCGCGTTGAATGCAGTCACGGGATGTCCAATGTGGTCAGCTGTGCAAGAACTGTTGGTGGCGCGTCGAATGCACTCACGAAATGCCCAATGTGGTCAGCTGTGTAAGAACTGTTGGTGGCGCGTTGAATGCACTCAATGGATGCCCAATGTGGTCAGCTGTGCAAGAACTGTTGGTGGCGCGTTGAATGCAGTCACGGGATGCCCAATATGATCAGCTGTGCATGAACTGTTGGTGGCGCGTTGAATGCAGTCACGGGATGTCCAATGTGGTCAGCTGTGCAAGAACTGTTGGTGGCGCGTTGAATGCAGTCACGGGATGCCCAATATGATCAGCTGTGCGCGTTTTTCGTATCTTGGAAAAAAAATTATTCGAGTGCCCCTTCGTATCTTGAAGCATTCGTATCTCGAGGTACCACTGTGTAGCAATTTATTTTCATAATGTAATTTTAAAAATCTTGGGAATACTCTGGTTGATTTTGAAATCATCTCATACCAAGTTTTAAACAGTATAAATAGTCACAGCAAAAAGAAATACAATTAATATGTTGTCAAGCGACCCATGTGAGTTTTTTTCTGTCTATTTAAGGTTTTGTTTGGGTGGAAGGTGGGAAATGATTAGGTCGTATCCCTACTGTTATCATCACTAATGGCGTTTTCAGAGGCTTTGGCCAGAAAGATGACGAGATGTCTAGGCGAGATTGGTGGCCGCGGCTTGAAGGTGGAGCGATTTTTTCAACAGTTCTAGCAGTATCAAAACACAACATGAAGCTGTCCGCACTGTTTGTTTAATTTCAACCACGTAGAATTCAAACTTCAGCAAAGCCAACACGACAGTATATCACTTCAATGATCAAAAAGTATTTTTGTTTTTAGCAATGAAATCAACACAAAATATTTATGATATCAACAAAACACTTGCTATTTCCCTTTTCTATCACTATATTTTCATGCGTAAGACTTGGTGATCGTAGCAGGAAAATATGAACATTTGAAAAGCTTCTAAAATCATCGCACTTGTCCTTATTTGTTGGTATATGAAATTATCAAAAGGCATGGATATATAAATATAAGCATAAAAAGAAAAAAAAAGGAAAATACAAAAAGCATAATTGGTTAGTAGTTATGAATCCTTATTAGTTTATATAATTTAAAAAAAAAGAATAAAAAAAGATTTAAAAAAAAATTTACCACGTTATAGGCTTAAGAGAAACTGTTGGTTTTATTATTTTTCGAATTTGAAAAATCGTATGAAAATTTGTAGAGTCACGTATTCAATACGATTCATTTATGCAAGCACACACATGTATAGAAAATAATTTAGCTGTATGTGAAGTGGAATATTCTTTGCAACACTTAAAGAACTGTTAATTGAGAAATTTTGTCATAAACTGAGCCTGTTATTACTTTGAATTTGAACATACACAATTATTTTTAGTTATATTCTTGATAGTAAGAGCCATTTCCTGGTGAAGAGACGGAGTAAGACATAAATCATACTACTGTTGGCTGACTACTTCTCTTTTCTTTGTATCACTAGTTGTATTGTAGCACTACTCTCTGGCTGCAGGACTTGTTCCCTTTCCTTTGTATCAGTAGTTGTAATTGTAGCCATGTTCCCTCTAAGGTCGTTGGCCCGAATTAAAAGTAAAAAATAAAACTCGTGGGCAAAGTGCACAGCATCCATTTTTTTGTAGTATATACAAAATTTTCTGCACGGTAATTCTGAACTACTGCATGGTGTCAGTTAGATATCTACGCGGCCGCTCAGCCTAAAGGGAACATTGATTGTAGCCCTAATCTCTGGCTGCAGGACTTGTTACCTTTCCTTTGTATCAGTAGATGTAATTGTAGCCCTAATCTCTGGCTGCAGGACTTGTTACCTTTCCTTTGTATCAGTAGATGTAATTGTAGCCCTAATCTCTGGCTGCAGGACTTGTTACCTTTCCTTTGTATCAGTAGATGTAATTGTAGCCCTAATCTCTGGCTGCAGGACTTGTTACCTTTCCTTTGTATCAGTAGATGTAATTGTAGCCCTAATCTCTGGCTGCAGGACTTGTTCCCTTTCCTTTGTATCAGTAGATGTAATTGTAGCCCTAATCTCTGGCTGCAGGACTTGTTCCCTTTCCTTTGTATCAGTAGATGTAATTGTAGCCCTAATCTCTGGCTGCAGGACTTGTTACCTTTCCTTTGTATCAGTAGATGTAATTGTAGCCCTAATCTCTGGCTGCAGGACTTGTTACCTTTCCTTTGTATCAGTAGATGTAATTGTAGCCCTAATCTCTGGCTGCAGGACTTGTTACCTTTCCTTTGTATCAGCAGATGTAATTGTAGCCCTAATCTCTGGCTGCAGGAATGGAATATTTGTATTATTGCTTGGCTCACTGGCTAACATGGTACACATATAATGGCACATAGAACAAATGTTAAATATTGTGATGTTTTAAAAAAATACAAATAAAACAGCGACAAAAGACAAAGAAACATAATTTAAATATTATAATGAATCAAAGCCAAGTTAAAGGAACCGCTCAAGGCTGACACATAATGACTTTATCGACATATGAGCTGACTAAGTTCACCGATGAAGATATATGCTGGACCAATCACCAGCTGGAGTCACCATAATCAGATCAACCCAAACATGCAGCATCAAGAGTAAGGGTTCCGTATTTCTGATTTTTTTTTGTAAGAAAGGTGTGCCTTTGGGCAAAATAAAGGTGGGGAGAGGGGGGTACCTCTCTCTCTCCTCGTCCAGCTTAGTTTTCTTTACGTGCTGTGTCACTAAATATGATCGATGGCGGTGTATCAATGCCGCCAATAAACATAACTTTCGATGGATCAGAACTTGAGAGCAGCAACGAATGTTGTTCAGTAACTTCGCCTGGCACTCTATAAGCATTCGCAAAGATTAAGCAAAGCGGTTTAAGACATAGCGAAGTACAGTTTATTTGAATAATTTAATGTTTATCTAATTATTTTTGTTACCATGTATTGTCATCGGCATAAAAAACATATAACAAGTTCCAGCTCTTTTGCTCATCATAAAAATGGGGTTAATTTAATACACATAAAGGTTAGTGAATGAATAATGAATCTGAAAAAAAAACACGCAATCTCTGTCACTTTAATGTAGTCCGTGTTTTTCTTTAAACATAAAATATATTGCACTCCCTATGACCGGGGAGTTGCATTCATAAACCCCGATAAATCATAAAGAAATTTTTCACTTTGTAGATTGTCAGTAAACAAATTACGGTTTTCTACAGTAGTTCCAGCCAGTGTCATCATTCCGAGACAAACCTTGCAAACTACTATATCCTTTAACTTAAATTGATGCCATTTCATGTATCAAGCCAATCTTGACAGCTTTGAACCAAAGAGCCGGGCTTGTTAATACTTTCCTCCCATCTCAATGTCATCTGTAAGCGGGCCAACCCGTACTGGGGCTTGTCCAGGCTGTCAAAGATCCCCCTGGGCGAAACTGGCACACAATTATTGTGTGAATTACGCCCTGTCTCACACCGCGGCACGGATTATGATGGATTTGTCTCCAAAATGAAACCTGCCAGTACGAAGTCTAGATTTAAAGTCACGCCCTCGTCTGTCGGAAGTGTTTGGTAAGAACGTTCATAGGTTTGACGGTATGGTGAGCTGAGATACACACGTATTTTAACACTAGCGTATCACCCGTCAAAAATGACGAAAGTTTTCAGCTGAAATCTATTTATTTTATAAAACATGCACTTTCTTTAGGGCGCCCAACTAACTTGTCCTTGTTTGATAAATAAGAAATATTAAAATTTCTGAAATGTACACAAAGTATTTTATAATAGGGGTTGTAGGGCGCCTACGGCGCCACCTTTGTTTTTTTAATTTTATAATTAACCATCATCAAATCCTCTTTTTTCATTGATCCCTTTTCCAAAATTAAAATATCAGCTAAAACAATGACGTCATATACTATTTTTTTACAGTGCATCTTTAATGTGCACACCTTTTGATGCATTGGTGCAGTAATTTGGTACGCTGCTTTCTAAAATTAGTAGCGACATGGACAGACACAACAGACGTGACATTGCAAATTATATTGTTTAAATAGTGTATTACCCGTCAAAAATGACGGAAATTTTTAGCTGAAATCTATTTATTTTGAAAAAATGTACTTTTTTTAGGGCACCTACGACGTCCACCTTTTTGAAAAGCCCAACTAACTTGTCCTTGTTTGATAAATAAGAAATATTAAACTTTCTGAAATGTACACAAAGTATTTTATAATAGGGGTTGTAGGGCGCTTACGGCGCCCCCTTTGTTTTTTGATTTTATAATTAAGCATCATCAAATCCTCTTTTTACATTGTTCCCTTTTCCAAAATTAAAATATGAGCTAAAACAATGACGTCATTTAATATTTTTACAGCGCATCTTTAATTTGCACACCTTTTGATGCATTGGTGCAGTAATTTGATGCGCTGCTTTCTAATATTAGAAGCGTCACGGACAGACACTACAGACGTGACAGATATTGCAAATTATGTATATTGATTGTCATTCCGAGGATAGACACTGTTTAACACTGTCATTCCGAGGATAGACACTGTTTAACACTGTCAATCCGAGGATAGACACTGTTTAACACTGTCATTCCGAGGATAGACACTGTTTAAAACTGTCATTCCGAGGTTAGACACTGTTTAACACTGTCATTCCGAGGATAGACACTATTTAACACTGTCATTCCGAGGATAGACACTATTTAACACTGTCATTCCTAGGATAGACACTGTTTAACACTGTCATTCCGAGGATAGACACTGTTTAACACTGTCATTCCGAGGATATACACTATTTACCACTGTCATTCCGAGGATAGACACTGTTTCACATTGTCATTCCGAGGATAGACACTGTTTTACACTGTCATTCCGAGGATAGACACTGTTTTACACTGTCATTCCGAGGATAGACACTGTTTCACATTGTCATTCCGAGGATAGACACTGTTTCACACTGTCATTCCGAGGATAGACACTGTTTTCGTTACGTTTTTTGTGTGTTGTTGTTGCTTTCTTTATAAGATAAACCTGAGTTCGAGAATGAAATCAGATAACTGGGATAAACCTAGCAATTGATAATTGATTAGTGTGGACCAAGCGGTTAAAGAAAACTATACTTTAGAGTTTAGATCAAAGAGAGTGGCGCAAGATTGTCTCGGATCTAGATCGATGCCGCACTATTAATCCGGTGTTGGACAGGTCAATAGAAATAACAGACTGGCCGCAATGGAAGCGGGGAACGTATCAATAAAATTACAGGCATTCTAATTGAACGCGTAAAATATCTGCGAAATAGTTTTGAGGTTTTCTGAGTTGAGCGAACTCAAACAGGCGTTGGTTAAAATATAGATTTTGTTAAGGGAAATCAAACAAGCATTGGTTAAAATATATATTTTGTTGAGAGAACTCAAACAGGCATTGGTTAAAATGTATATTTTGTTGAGAGAACTCAAACAGGCATTGGTTAAAATATATATTTTGTTGAGAGAAATCAAACAGGCATTGGTTAAAATATATATTTTGTTGAGAGAACTCAAACAGGCATTGGTTAAATTATATATTTTGTTGAGAGAGCTCCAACAGGCATTGGTTAAAATATATATTTTTCGAAAACCACATAAAAAAATCTATAATAATAATCTCGTCATCATTAAACTCATCAACCCAAGCAGATGGCATACGGCTGATGACACGATGACGATTGTTGGTGTCGTACGGTTCTTTGGTCAAAGAAAGATGTATAAAACGGCTTGAGTTTTACACCTGTGTTTAATTGCTCTTGTTCACTTGTAAACTTTCACTTAAATTCAAACTAGTTTATTATAATTTTTTATTTAAAAATTGTATATGTTTTCTGAAAAATATGTTGTTGTTTTTTCTCTCTTTTTAAAAAGAATTTTTTTTTAAAAAGGATGCGTTGAAAATGCCAGTTGTTTCATTTTGATTATTTACAAATCCTGCCAAGAATATTTGTCCGAAAAGAACTGAATTATAAATGAATTAAGAAACTTTTAAAGTAGCCACAAATGAGACAAAGAAGAGTACAGTTCAAAGAAGTAGGAATTATTCACGTACACCAGAAAAAAAAGGGGGGGGGGCGTCTCAAAAACACCGGCACCGAAGATCAATGTCTCAGGCACTCTAAACAGATTACACGTCTTACCAACTGACCACGCTTCTATACGACTTCCTGCCATGTGGCCACCCCAAGTGGCAATCAATAGGTTGGTTCCATTTTATATGCTACTCTTTTATGGAAGAGCCGCAATCATCGATTACTGACCCTTACCACCAATGAGGGCCCAGGCGATCTAAACCTCACCACATTTTTGGGGTTCGATGTTCTGCATGACCCTCACCGCCTAGAGGGGTCAGTGTTCTGACCAGCACCATATCGTGGGGGGCCCGGCGAATCGACACTCACTAACTAGTGGAGGCCGCGATCTTCTGACCAGAACCATCTCGTGGGGGGCCCCGGCGTTGTGACACTCACCACGTTGTGTTAGCAAGTTGTTTGTAAGCCTCGCTAGTTATCTTCACTCACACTCAAGTCTTCGAATCGATGTTACCATCAAATGTCCATGAATAAAGCGCTACATATGAAGGATTCAGCAATACTCAACACATTTCGTGGCATCAATACCAACATTTGAAGGATTCAGCAATACTCAACACATTTCGTGGCATCAATACCAACATTTGATTTTTCTTCTATAACTGATAGAATACAATCTATAGATTGTCAAAATAAACAATGCTGATTTTTTATATCCACATTTAACATGACAAAAATCCTGACTTTTATCATTATATTACTAAAATAAAAATAAAAAGAAGAATAAAATCACTTTGCTATTAAAAAAGAAATTAAAAAAAAACAACAACAGATGTTTTGCTTTTAAGCTCATCTTCTCCTTAACCTTTGGGATTTGAGAACGACTTTTTTTCATTAATAAATATTGGCCCCACCAGAATTCACGACAACAGGGAAATCATTTAAAAGAATGTAATAATACTTAAATTGAGTAGCTGTGCATCAGACACACCAAGACGTAACGATAGACCAGTGCTAACTCTGTCCTCATTGAGATCATCATCAGCCCCGTGACCGTTGCGGTCGTTGGGGGGAGTGCATGGACACATCAACAGACAACGATATCCACCATTGCCTATCTTGAGCGGAGGCCAATAATTCATTCATCTCATCCCTGACCACTCCTTCATTTTGTCAAACCAACTTTTGCGCTGTCGACCTCTTCGCCAGCCCCCTTCTACAATGTCTAGAAGGATGATTTTTGTCAGGGTATCATGTCGCAGCACATGACCAAACCATGCAAACTTACGTCTCTAAACTGTTGTTATAATGGTTTCTTGACGACCCGCAATATAGTTTATTCTGTCCCAGACATATTCATTGCTCTTGTGTTCTAGATCCGATATCTGGAAAAATTTTTCTCACGCATCTGTTTTCAAATGCCTGCAGCTTGCTTTCAGTGGTTGCCAGTAGTTTCCAGGTCTCACATCCATAAAGGGCAATAAAGGGGCCATAATATCCAGAGATGGTACATGTGAAACTGAAATTCAAGCTAGAATTGGGTCGCAATGGCAGGAATGACATGCAAGTTAAGCAAAATATGGAACAGCAAAAACAGCCTTCCAACAAAGCTCAGGCTTTACAGAGCCCTCGTTAAAACCATTGTCCTGTATGGGATGTGAGACCTGGACACTACTGGCAACCACATTGAGATAGATCCATATAAAACAAACCCTATTCATTGAGATAGGCGATATAAGACAACCTATCCATTGAGATAGGCGATACAAGACAAACCCTATCCAGTGAGATTATATAAGACAAACCATATTGACACGTTACATTTCTATTGATTAGCTCTCCCCCCCCCCTGTCCAGAACGTTACATGAGTGTTAAAGGGGCGGCCAACCGTCTCGTGTGTGTTGTTTTAGGATTGCTTAGTTTTTCATCTCGATTTACGATTTATCCGTTCCGCCCTTTCCTTCAAAACATTTCACCTACGTGAACTGCGATAAACAATTGCAACACTTCACACCATTCAGTGTAACAAATACGACAACGTCCAGGTGGACTTTAAAGATTACGTGAAAAATAGCACACCTTTGAAGAGACACGTAGAAGTGGTCACCTGATTTATCCAGGGCTCTCGAGCCATTTGACGGCTCCACAACCTGACTGCCGGTGATGGCTCTCGAGCCATTAGACGGTTCCACAACCTGACTGCCGGTCATGGCTCTCGAGCCATTTGACGGCTCCACAGTATGACTGCCGGTGATGGGATTGACATGCGCCACAAATCGTTTATGTATCAATCTCATTTACTATTTTAATGAATGTTGCGATTTTGAGGTTGAGTCAAAGACTTGTTAGAGAGTTTAATCAAACTAGTAGGGTTAATAAACAACCCGTAAAAACAAAGTTTTAGACTATAAATCCCTTATATATGAGACATAACTAACAGTATTGATTATGTTCAAAGTAATACGCACCGCGCGACAGACCCCTGTGACATCGAGGGCTGGAGTGAACCTCCAGTGACCCATGGAGGTAAACTATAGCAGACGGCTACACATGCGACATTGAGATAAACTAAAAATTCATTAATTTAATTACGGAACATTCGATCGATCTGATATTTTGATAAAATGCATCGTTAGTTGACACAAGTCTATGTGAAAAATGTCAGCTTGCTATAGGATCATGGGAAGTGGGTCATTTCTTTTTACTTTTGCTTTTCCGCGGGCGGTACCAGGACAGACACTGCAGACGGAGAGACAAGACGGTGAAGTTAATAAAGAAATCTAAGTTTTATTGATATTTATTGTGATCGATTGTGGGATTTAATGTGAGATATAAAATTTTATCAACTAACACAAAAATTCTGAGTCCCCCTGTTTGACTACTTAGTTTGTGACTAAAAAAATATTTTCTGCTTTTTCATGTGAGATTCTACATTCCTCACTGCAGCTGGGCCTCATCTTTTTAAAAAAAGTTTTTTTGTTCATTTTATTTTCTACTTTTACGCGTTAACAAAAGAGTTCTCAAACTTACTTTCATTCATGAAAATTTAAACTCTTTTTTAAAAAAGCCCGTAAAAACAAAGTTTTTGACTCTAAAACCACTATATATATGAGACATAACTAAAAAGTATTTATCATGCTTAAACTCGACAAACATTTACAGACTGAAATTGCCTTAAATACCCTTTGTTGTAAAACGGAGGGGGAAGGGAAAATGTTTGGTCACACATAGCTGAACTTAACTCAGCGTGACGCGTAAAATGTCAACAAAAGTTGGCCGCTACATATAGAGATAAACTAAAAATGCATTAATTTAATTACGGTAAATTCGATCGATCTGAAAATTTAATAGATTTATCCTGCCCACAAGCAAAACCTACTGTGAAAATTTCAGCTCTCTAGCAAGTCAGAAAACGTGTTCACGAGCGTTTTGAAAAAGTTGACAGATCCGGAAGCGTTGAATCATTGACGTGTTGACGACATATACAGATCCGGAATCCTGCATGAGTCAATAAGATACGGGGCTCAAAAATTGCTTGAATACATGGCCAATTATGTGAACGTGGTATGGAACTTCCCATGCACGCCTGTAATCAATTTCGGCACAGCTTCAGTCGTAGAGAAATTGTCAAGAGTCTTATAATTAAAGTCTGGACGTTCATAAATACCAATAAACAAATTTAATTCTTTTTTTTTAAAAATCGTTAGTAAAACAAATAAATACATTAATTCAATTAAGAAAGAACCAATCAATATTCAAACACGGCTATCTTCTGTTAAACACAAAAAACCCACCCCACATATACTTTTTTTAAAAACACGTTCCTTACCACGGTAATATCTAAAACGTAAGTTATAAAAGGGAAAAAAAGGATCGGCCGGGGGGGGGGATTAGAAGACAATGACATCTTAGTTTTATCAAAATATTGTTCCAACAAACTCATCAATACATAATAAATAACGCTTCAATCTTTCTGGGTAGGACTGGTGGTGTGGTGTACTATTGTCAGACTTCTCAGCGGGTTACAGACCCCTAGAGAGAGTCTTTCATTTTTAGAATAGTCCAGTTGAAGTGGTGACACTGGGGTGGGGTGTGGTTTGGGGGGGGGGTAAGGTACAGTTATTGTAGGCTGTCTAGTCAAGTAAGTAGAGCTCCAAGGATTAATATCTAGTGAACAGTGAATTTTACCATTCAGAATTATATGTATTCAGAATTGTATATATTCAGAATTTATATGGAAAAGTCCCGCCCCCCCCTTTTCCCCCGTTTAAGAGTTAGATTGGTTGAACCTCAAAAACTCTTCAGTGAGTCTATGAGGAACCACTTCACGTTGAATGTTCTATTAAGTTACAAACCCTGCGTACACATAAAAACGAACCACTTCACGTTGAATGTTCTATTAAGTTACAAACCCTGCGTACACATAAAAACGAACCACTTCACGTTGAATGTTCTATTAAGTTACAAACCCTGCGTACACATAAAAACGTCAGCCATTCATACTTAGTTTTAAACATGGCTTTGAAGCAGCAAAACTGACTTCCATTTTAACCTCTTGCCCCACAGCTTACTGTCAACTCCATGGCTTCCAAGCGACCTCCACTCACTACCGGGTTTACCGAACGTCCCAGCCCTAAATCTCCAATAGCCCTTGAGCCACCGAGCCGAAATCTCTCTTAATCTAAGTAACCGCCTCTCGTATTTTAAGAACCGGAGTCGGTGGAGTCGAACATCTTGTATGAATTAATGAAGCTGAGTCGAAATAATATACCTATATCGAGACACAAATTAGGTAAGATGAAGTTCGAGCTCGGTCCATTGAAAGAACATTTATTTTTAAAACACAGTGATTTCAAAACGCAAGCGAACGATCGCAGAATCGAATACAGCAGCCCAGTCCCACTTCCCGACTTGATTCCCCGGCGGGTTGCTCACCAAATGTATTGTTTCTCACGTTCATTATATCCCTCTGTCCGAGGACGCCGTGTGGGGATCCACGCCTCAGCCCATGCCAATGGCGTCCGGGCCCATGGATATTGTGGCATACATCAAGTGTCACACCAAGTTTACGGCGCCAATCTATCAGTCCACAGGGGCCACACACATATTGAACCTCGGGTGTGCATCCTGCGTGAGGACAGCTTTATTTTATGGTGGATTCAGTTAGTGGCGGCGCTGGAGGCTAGTCGAGGAGGGTACGAAAGGAGGCGTGTGGTATGTGGTTAGAAGCCACAAAGGATCGTCGTCTGTCATGTAAAATTCCCGCTCAGATAAGAAGACTTTCGACTGTATACTGTATAATTTAGTTGTTTTTTTTCTTAAAACTGGACCTGAATTATAACATAAATATCATGTCTTACTTCAATGGTTTCCTTGAAGTATAGTGATAGACAGAAGAAAGCATCCTATACAATAAAAGGCAATTTTCTGTCCGGTCATGAATAGCGATTGGTCCCTCAAACACATATGACTCCTAACGCCAATCATATTGAACACGTTTACGCGGACGTTCAAAACGAGTTATTTTTGGTGCAGTATTTCTTCCAAGACTTTATTTTGAGTTATGCGCGTTGGGATTTATAGTCAAAAGCTCTGTTTTTACGAGTTATTTATTTTAACTATAATGAATAGTATTTTTGACCTGATGTACATGCATTCCGGTCGAGACGGCTGTTGGAGTTACAACAAAATGCCACCGAACGTTGGCGGAACGTCCTTGGACGGGCTTTGTTGCTCGTAGAGTAATAAATGGAAAAACTGTTATTTTTACACGAACGCTCTGTGATTTTAATGAGTCAGCACTATTTATTTGGATATTTTCATCAAACGCATATTAAAGAATAACTTTAACAAAATGGATTCCAATCACAAGATTGAGGACAACAATGTAATTGTTTGTTTATTTTGAGATGCGCAATAATACCAGATTATACTCTAGGGTTTTCAATGGGTGGTTTATCAATATATTTTCAAATGCTGATGCCTAATCCATCATGAACAACAATTCATTAGACTGAAAGCATTTTTGTTTGGTGATATCGGGGGTGGGATAATAAAATGAAGAAAAGAATGGAAAATATTAATTGAAAAGAATTATTTTAAGCAGTGAATAAAAAGGGAAGTAGAATTACTTGTTACCGCTATCATCTGGTTCGGCCTCAATCATTTGGGTGTTTTTATGGGCACATTGTATAGTCATTGCGTTTCTTTTAAGTTCGTTGAACGCGTCATAGCAGAGAAAGCCTTCACCAATAAATGTCCAGATTTATTGCCCCGATATGATTTTAGTGTGAACATTACTTACATGCCATGAGAACTATTGTTTGGCTTACAGAGATCTACGCAAGATATTTATTTCATTTCGGTACTACAAGTCACTCAACTGATAAATAAAATAATAAATAAAAGAATAAGTTTTATTCAGCGTCCATTGGTTGTCTAGAGGTAGGATAGAGTTCATACTTTTTCACCCGCTACTAAAGGTGTGACACCTATAGAGGTATTGGCCCCGAAACATCGTTACTCAAAAATTCATCAAATAACACGAGGGTCGACAAGTAAACGTGTCTAACTTACCAGACAACGTTGACTTTACGGGCAGGGGACTTTTACTTGGATGTACCGTAGTGAACCGTTGAATGAGATTATTTTCACTACGCATATTAAACCTCATTTAGGGATTAGCGATGACATATTTTTGAAAGCTACTCCAATAAAACGACTGCTGTCATGTAACTAACTACATCACGCGCCTAAATACCCCCGATAAAAGGGGAGCGCTTCAATATTTTTTTTCAAGCAGCAATCAAAAGGAAAAACTTTTCTGAAATGAAATTTATATATTTCTACCTCAAATTTTCATTTGCATGCCTTTGCATAAGTTATAAGTAAATTGGAAGATGTGTACCCTTCGCGGATACTGACTCTCATCACGGGGCGTGGTGTCGGCGAAATAACCTTCGGGAGGGGGGGGTATAAAAAAATCGAACTATAGCATGATATCGCCATAGTTACCATGGACACTTGTGTGAATGTAACAGAGCAGTGCCAGCCAGACCTGGCTTTCCTTCCACCTATAGTCTATAGCATGATATCCCCTTAGTTACCATGGGCACCTGTGTGAATGTGGCAGAGCAGTGCCAGCCAGAACTTGCTTTTCCTCCACACAACGCAATCTCAGGAACACTTCACAGCAACCTCCATATTGACAGACATCAAAGCACTTGTGACAAACGACACCGCAATAGCACAGTTAAGGAGTGAAGTTTTCTTTGATTTGCTGGTGAACTTTGAAATATAAAATATTATTGCAGTTAATGTTTTATAACAATGTAATTTGTGAAGCCGGGAACTTTAAAATAAGCCTAACCTTTGACCAAGCAAAGCACAGAAATCAACAGTGATTTCATGGCGTATAAAGACCTTGTTTGAAACTAGATTACTACCCAGAAATTCACCAGACACAAAACAACGACAATAACTTTAAAACAGTTCTACTTTCCTTTTCAACCCAAATTAATAATAGAGAAGAAGAATGTGATACAAGTGTGGCGAGAAGGGAGCTAGGAAATGCTAGGACAAGAAAGCTGGCAGCTTCTAAGATATGTGGCTAGGGACATTCTTGGACCTTACGAACTGGGGACATTCTTGGACCGTACGACCAGCTGACATTCTTGGACCGTACGACCTGGGGTCATTCTTGGACCGTACGACCTGGGGACATTCTTGGACCGTACGACCTGGGGACATTATTGGCCCGTACGACCAGCTGACATTCTTGGACCTTACGACCTGGCCACATTCTTGCACGGTACGACCTGGGGACATTCTTGGACCGTACGACCAGCTGACATTCTTGGACCTTACGACCAGGAGACATTCCCTGTGGCCACATCCATGGACGACAGCTTGGGGTCAATCAAGCACAGTCGTAAACGACGTCAAAAAACGAGTTGTGTTGATGCTACAAGAAAGCACAAGGCAATAGCTATCGTCCAATTTACACCTTATAGTAATGCACTCAGTCACAAAATGCGGTAGGTAGTAGCACAATGTCGGGACCTTGAAACGTTTTTAAGAGTAATGTTTTTAATGAGACAAATTTTAAATGTTTTCAGTTAAACATCGATTGTTTAAAGGTCAATTTAGGTTCAAATTATTTAATATTTCTGTAACTGTCTGGGATCACCCACCCCCCTCCCCGCACACACACACACACACACCGGAAACAAAACAAACTAAGCGATAGCTGATATCTAACAGTATCGCAGCTGTTGGTTGCAATAAAACATTCACACTGATGTACATCACTCAAATGACACGTGTTTAAAATGTCACTTTTAACTATATTATTTTAAAAAACTGAAAGAAAATAGTTGTTTAGACCTTACAACCCGCACAGGATGCGATCGTCCCTTGACATGACATGACGGTCTGTTTTCTGAACAAACGAGGTCCATCTGTCAACTTACATTTTAATGACCGCGTCGTGTGCTTTGGTGCCTCGTTGGTCCCTGGGCTTAATCGACCGAGAGAGCGTGTGGTCATTATTATTTATGGATAGCAATTTGAAGACGCCTTCACACAAAAGCCAGCAATCAACAAATATGAAGTTCAGTTGGTAAATGCGGCGAGTCAATAAAGGAAGCGATGTCATTGTTTATAGCAGTTTGTAATAGAAAGACTTGGGGGGGGGGCCTTGAAGGAGGACATTTAATTAAAAATTGATTTGAACTCTCCTGGTAGAGAAATGCTTTTTGAGGTAATACCGCGCCGGACACATGCAAAATAAAAATAAAATGTAAATAAATAAATATAATATATTTATATATATGTTAGGGCTGTTAACGATTAATTTAAATTTAATCGTTAACTTTTGAAAAAAATAACGATTACTTAATCGTTAATTTCGATTAAAGCTAAAAAATTAAAATTTACGATGTCATAAGTAACACTTATTAATACTTATTATACGTTCTTGTTGAAAATCTAAATAACACTGGAATGTCTCTTTTATATTTCATCTTATAACCAACTACGCAAAAATACAAGTGTGTTGAAATTATTTGGTTCAAGTGATGAGCGGGTCTAATTGGCAATATGACCAGCCGAGCTGAACAATAATTCACATGGATCTGAGGTTACTGGTATGCACAAACCGGTTTTGGCAAGGAATGACATTATCGGATATCGGTGTTTATTAAGTTTCCACCATTGTAGAGGGTTAAGAGATTCAGGAACTTTCATCTCCATTTTGTAACGCAATAATTCATCAGAAGAGATGTCGTCATTTTCTGTCTCTGAGTCAGCAGGCTCCATTACTGCCATTAGCTTCATACGCTTTGAATTTGGTTTGATAAGTAGGCGAAGTGTTAGAACCATGGTAGCAGTGGCGTAGCTAGAGGGGGGCGGTGGGGGCGGTCCGCCCCGGGCGGCACACATTTAGGGGCGGCATTTTTGGGCATTTGAAAAGTGCAACCTATTCCGACAATCACCTTTTTTCTTTTGAAGGGGGAAAACCAAGGTGAAACAAAAATATTCGATATTTCTAGTCCTAATTAACGGATTCCCACATCATTTGTTTGTTTGATTACATAGTAGATGTGTGGATGTTATAAGTAACACAAAACCGTTCAAAAATTTAAAATCACTCAAAAAGGTATCGATTTGTTTGGAAATTTAAGCGGTATACGGTATGAACAGATTACACTTTTAGATGAAAACTACACACAAAACACATCACCGCTGGGCACAATAATGTGCTATTAATATCGCAGCGATGGTTTTTGTGTGGAATTTCGACTTTCGCAGAAAGATGCGCGAACAAGTACCTACAATTCATGGTGGTTCAAATATTGTTTAACTTGCAAGTAGTAGTTTATATTACTGTTTGAGTTTTCAGAAAATTATTGTAAGGTACGTTATTAAAAATTATTTTATTTTTATTTTTATTGCATTAAAGTAGCTCAAATAATTTGTGTTTTTCATTAAAATACGGTTATTCAATAAAAAAAATGTTAAGCCTATCGAATTAAATTAATGTGTAAATAATTTGAATTCGTATGTTTTATGGAAAATTATTAAGATTTGTGGCAAGAACATGAAAATATTCAAATTTCTCAGTTAATAAACCACAACAGGCATAAATAATTTTTAAAAAGGCATACTTTTTTAATTGACATCTGAAGAAGTAACTAGTAAAACGAGATAATATGATTAAATGTTACTCAATTCAATGCAATTTTTTTATTTTCTATGTTATCTCAATTTATTGGAACCCGTCATTTTTTTAAATTAATGGAAACCAGTTGCGTGGAACAAAGATATGTGCTAATACAAAACGCTGTTATATCAGTCAAACAATTTGTGAAAGCTTAAAGATATCAACTGAACGCTGAATTAGAAGGAGAAAGTAATATGAGTGGCAAAAATTAAGAAGACGTGGTTCTATCTTTAGAACGAGAAGTACAACCAGGGCCGACCTTAGGGCAAGGAGAACGAGGCAACCACCTTGGGCCCCGCGCTTTTCAGGGCCCCGCGCTTTGACTAAACATTTTAATACTTTTTACACGTTTAAAAACGACATGTTGAAAATGGAGAAGTTGTAAACCGAAAATGGCTTATTCATTCGGCATTGAAATACAAAATGTTGTGTTTCTGTTGCAAACTTTTTGGCAACACTGTCTGCTCTGGCATCCGACGGGATTTGTGACTGGAAAAGTGCAAGTTTTAGACTGTATGATCATGAGAAATCAAAGTGGCAAAAGTATGAATATTTGCAAATGGTTGAAATCTTACAGAAATTGCGGTTTTGAAACAGCAATAGCAATTTTAAAAAAAAATTACCACTGACTTAGAAGTTGAGCCCATTTTCAAGGAGACGATTGTGCGAAAAAGAAAGAAACAAGCAATTTAAATATGAAGGAGAAGATGAAGGATTTATAGATGCACAAGAAAACTTTCGCACATATTTAATTTTATTTAACCAGATTGTTGATAAGGCAATCATGTCGATGGACATTCCCTTTGATATACTACGAAGGCATCTTTACTCGTTTGGATTTATTTATAATAAATTTCATCAATTAAAACAATAAGAACAACAGCAACAACAACAAGTGTCAGATGCGGTATGAATCTGGAGAAAAAGCTCACAGCCTGCGAAAGTAAGGATCTTGGTGATTTCATGCTTCCTGAAGAGCTGCAATCATTGAGTTATATAATTCCTGCATTCACCTAAAACGATCCAGATATAGTGACTTTCCTAGCACACACACTGCACTTCGAATACTTTTAACTATTCTTTTCTCAGTGGCTCTCATAGAAAGAAGCTTTTCGAAATTAAAAAAAATGTGAAACCTAAATGCGGTCAACAATGATGCAAGACAGTGGCTTAACTAGGAATTAGTAGGGGTTTTGGGGCCTGGGGGCTTAACCTCTTTGGGGCCCCACATACATGGCGGTAGCGTAATATTTAATTTAAAAATAAATTCAGACACTCATTAAGGGCCCCTCAAGTAGGGGCCCAGGGGAATTTCGAATTTTGTCCTCCCTCCCATAGCTACGCAACTGATGCAAGATAGGCTCAGTAACTTAGCTATTTTGTCAACTGAGAATGTTTTTGCTAAGGATATTGCCAATAATGAACTTATTTTAGATTTTGCAGTGGCCCAAGCTCGCAAAATTTGCTTAAGCGTTGTAAAAACAAGATAGAAGTTGAAGATACAAGCAAATCAACGCTAGTGTATATAGTTTATAATGCTAAGTTACATACATGTATATATAAACTGTCAATTAGCATTCCAAAACAAAACATTTTAATTACATTATTAACATCCTTTTTGAGTTTTAGGATCTTCAATTAAATGAACAAAACTGTAATTATTGATGTGTCCGTGCTGTTATAGACTAAAATTTTGAGTACTTTATTTTTCCCCATTCTTTTAATATATGTAGAATTGCAACTTTTTGCATGGGTCTCACTCCTCGTCTGCTGCCTTGTGCCTGAGGCCCCGCTCATAGTTTGCTGCCTTGGGCCCCGCGTACTCTAGGGCCGGCCCTGAGTACAACAGGAAATGTTTTTATCCATGAATGGAATTATAACAGAAAATAAAAGAACGCTTTGATGAGTTGCAAGTCCTTTCAAGAAAATTTACATATTTAGGGCTGTTAACGATTAGTGCAAAGCTGCACAGTAATATCGTAACACGCGTTTTACGTAAACGTCATTAAATAATGTGTCAGTAATCAATATTTAAGTGGAACTTTTATTTCAAGTTGTGCGTTTTGACGTGACGTCACATTTCTCAAACACACCCCTCTCGTCACACATCGTAGCAAATGTATAACTCCCCCCCCCAGGTGTGTGACGTCATTTATGGAAGGTCCCTAAAAAGGGCGGCACATTGGAGACCGCCCCGGGCGGCAAAAGCTCTAGCTACGCCACTGCATGGTAGGCAAACTTATGAACATTTTAACATTCCCGTCAGTCAATAATTTAAAACCAAAATGTTCGTGTAATCGCCAGGAAATTTATTATTTATCGGCCGCTATTTTTTTATTATTTTATTTTTACTTTTTGGCATCCAATAATTTGTAAGTGATGGGTCGATTAATCGATAAAAAATAATTTAATCGTTAATAATGGTTTACGATTAATTAATCGCTAATTTCCGAAGCCTTTATATATATATATATATATATATATATATATATATATATATATATATATATATATATACTAGCAGACCCGTCGTGCGTTGCAACGATCAAAGTAAAAAGGAATAAATTTAAAGAAACCAATGAGTGGTATGTTAAAAAAAATTCTGAAGAAACCTTAGTGGAAGTGTGAAGAAAAATCCAAGTTTCATAGCAAACAGATAAATAAATTAATAATTAAATAGTGTACAAAAGAAGAAACGATATAAAGGGCCCCAGCCCCAAAATGAGTGATATTATAGTTTTTTTTATTGACATTGTACTCAAGATATATTCCTCAATATCGTGTAAAATTGAATAGGGAATACAATGATTAAAGTTCAGTAAAAAGACTTTTTCGAAGGAATGGAAATTAAGAGTTCAGTGCCCTATAGTAATATAGGCTCTTAAGTTTTTATATTCTAAGTTTTGTCAAAATCCAGTTATTTTCTCAATATCTAACTCTTAAACTACTTTTTATATACCTAAAATAGGGGGGAAATAACATTAAATGGCCCCTGGCCCATTCGATGCAAGATGTCAATTTAAAAAACCTGTTCATTTTAGTTAATTTTTATTGTGGCTATATTTCTCAAGCTCTTAAAAAAGTAAATAGGAAACATATCTTAAACATATACAAAAAAAGATATTTGGGGCCCAGGCCCCGAAGATATTGGCATTAGAAGTTCAGTGTCTATAGTATTTTAATATAGGCTACCAAGTTTTTGTATGCAAAGTTTGGTGAAGATCTATTCATTTACTAAGTAGCTAACGTAGAAACTAATTTTTATATAGCTCATATAAGATAAAAATGACATTAAGGGCCCCAGGGCCCATTCTGGGCAAGATATAAAGTTCAAAACACCTGTTCATTTCAATTAGTATAATAATTGATACATGTGTCATAATTTGTCAAGATTGTTAATGACTGAATGGTGAATAAAATCTTAAACGTTTAAGAAATGTGAATTTTTGGGCCCCCAGCCCCAAAGGAATGTCTATTTGCAGTTCAGTGCCCTATAGTATTTTAATATTGGCTATCAAGTTGTCATATACAAAGGTTGGTTAAAATCCAACAATTTACACAGTAGCTAGCGCTTAAGCTAATTTTTATATAGCTCATATTAGCAAAAATGACATTATGGGCCCCCGGTGCCCCATGAGAGTTAAATTTTGAAAAAAAAGTTGCCAGTTACCATCCCAGGTAGGTACTTAACAGTCTCCAAAAATTTCATGACGATCGGATGAATGGTTTAGTCAGCTATAAAGGACATGCACACACACACACACAGACATACTTTGATTTTTATATATATATATATATATATATAATATATCCCTATATATATTGCGCCTAAGCGCGTCCGAAGCCGTGTGTGTGCGTGGGTGCTCGCTATGCGGGGTAACTCCCGAAAATAAAATAAATTATTGAAAATTAAATAATAAACATTTTGGTGTCGAGATTAACAAGACGGCGTTTTTCGCTATAAAATATTGTGACTTGACGTAATAGTTCGAGCTCATATTAATTTGTAAAATGGAAACAAAGTAAAAAGAGCCGCGGTTATTTCAATGAAATGTGATTTTTTTAAATGGTACTATCTGTTTGTGTGTATAAGTGTGTGAATAAAGTGAGTGTGTGTGTGTTTATGTTGTGAACTAAATGTGATGAAACGGTTTATTTTTATGTCTGATAATGTTGCGCCTCTAACAAGAATACCTATAATTTTTTTGTAAAAAATTACAGAATTAATATTTGTTTGCAAATTACATCTTTACACTGATTCCTTTATGTATTTTCGAGATGTATTTTATTCAGCCATTCGAAAAATTTATTTGCTTTGGTCTTTCTCCAGATGTCTACATTTATGTTCAACGTTAATCTACCTAACATTTTTGTTTACAAACCATAGTCATTGTTTTTTTTTAGCGCAATATTTTAACAATATTTATATACTATTATTTTCTATTATTTGCTTTATTATCAAATACACAGTATCATTTTACCCCTTTTCTTTATATCTTTTATATGTTTAATTTAAATACTTAATGTATTTGACATTTTACAAGTTAGTTCTAAATAATCAAATACTAATCAAATACTAACAATGTATTCAATGCATTAGAGAAAGAAAGCACATGAGTGAAACCAGATACCAAACACTATAGCTTAGCCACTGTTAATATTCTTTTTGCATAAATTAAGTCAAACATGCTAGGTAAGTTATATTTATCAATGATTCTTAGGTGGGATATTTATTTTCCTTCGGTGCTTAAAAAGTTTACACGATTTTTTTTTCTGGAACGATTGCTCCATAAACTGCCCCAAGGAAATAAAAGGAATGAAAAAAAAGAAAAAATCGGTACTGTTATAGACGTAATAGGATTATATATAGGAGTTATATGCACGGACCAATGAGTGTGGTTAATAAGTGGAACAGCTATTTTTATATTGAGTACAACTTTATGACCTTTTGAAATATACCATTTATTGGTGGGGTAAGAGTCAATAATATCGCCCAACCCTGGATGACATAAACACTATAGCTTAGCAACTGTTTTTATACTTTTTGCATAGATTAAACTAAATCAGCAGGGTAAATTTTAAGCCCAGACCTTGCGATTCGAAATGTTTCTTTAAAACAAATAAAACCCATGCACACCTTACTTAAGCATCAAAATTCACATAAATAATATGCTTTTCCCATAAAAAATCATTGCTAAGAAAGGTATTTAAGAGCTTACAAAACTAAAACATTTATTAAAAAAATAGTTACATTTCTAGAACAATGAGTGCGTGGCACACACTTCGGGTATAAACTGTACGGTTCTTTAAGGTATAAATATATTTAGTGTAAATTGTAAAGACATATCGTGGGTATTACGACTCATATATAGGTTCTAGCTTCAGAAAGTGCGTGCTCAAGTGAAAAAATAGAACTAACAGCAACTGATATTTAGACATAACAGCTTGATTTTATTTGAGCAATATTATGCAACGAGGATAATTTTTTGTATAAAGACTGATTTCAAAGGCAGATCATGTTGTTTACTAAATGGCAGTTTTCTATTAAGCTGTATACACTTTCTTGAAAAAATTCTTTTTAAATTATTCTGATTTAATATCAAATGTCTACAAATATATGTTATATATTAAGACCATTACCAAATATGTAATTGTATAAGCTAAAAAATGCTACAACGAAAAAAGGCTTAAATACAAATACAACGAAAAGTAATCCTTTATTTTAGTGGAACAAGTATCTGCCAACTTATTGCTTTGTTAATACTAGAAAAAAAGAGTGGAAAGTCCTTTCAAAATGACGGAATTTATCAGAAAATCAATCTCTAGGAATTTAAAAAAAACAACCATTGTTTTTATGTTTAATATTCGTGTGAAAAGAAAATAAGAACCATACACCCGTAAACCATATTTCCACCCTCCACTAAGCATACATATTCAAATAAATATTATCTGGCTCAAATAATAATCAATTCGTTTTAAACTAATTTCATGCTTAAACTATACAATGGAATTGGTGTGTTACAGAGCATTTTCCTAGAAGCAAAGGAATCATATGGAAATATATTTTAATTTTTTTTTATTCATGTGAAAATAAATTGAGCCTTGCCGATTAGATTTTTATAACTCTTAAGTACCTTTCATATTCTGTAGGAGTATATTATATAGAGAAAAGCATGCGCTATTAAAGCAGAAATACCAAAATTGATGGTTACTATTTAAATTCATCATACTTTCTATTTTCTCGACACACATATCGTGAATTTTATAAGACGTGTTTTGATTTATCACTACCCTAATTTCATGATGCATTTACATTCAATTTTAAGGGAAATTTGAGACCCAAAACAAAATTAAGTTATTTTTTAATTGTGCCTACCCCTGTTCTGGCAAAAATACACTAACAGCAACTGATATTGTGACATAACAACTTGATTTTATTTGAGCAATATTATACAACGTTGATAAAATTTTGTATACAGACTGATTTTTTAAAAACTATTCTGTTTTAAAATCAAATGCCTACATAATATATGTTATATATTAAGCCCTAATTTATATGTCATTTTATAAGCTACAAAAGCTACAATGAAAAAAGGCTTGAATATAAATACAAAGAAAAATAATCCGTTATTTAAGTGAATCAAGTATCTGCCAATTTATTGCTTTGTTACTATGCTAAAAAATTATCCTATTCGTCTTGAACTAATTTCATACTTAGCTTATAAAATGGAGTGGGTGATTTTAAGAGCTTTTCCCTAGAACCAAAGGAATCAAAGATATTGTTTTAATTTTTGATTTATGGAAAAAGAAATTTAGCCTTGCCCATTGGATTTTTGTAACTGTTAAGGACCTTTGTTATTCTGGTAAAGTATATCGAGAAAAGCGTGCGTTATTAAAGCAGAAATACCAAAATTGATGGGAAATATTTAAATTCATCATACTTTCTATTTTCTAGACACACATATCGTGATTTTTATAAAGAAGGGGTTTGATTTATCACTACCCTAATTTCCTGATACGTTTACACTCATTATTAAGGGGAATGTGAAACTCAAATCCAAATAAAGTTATTTTCATTGTGCCTACCCGTAGCATCGCACGGGCATTGCTCTCGTATATATATATATATATATATATATATATATATAATATATATATATATATAATATATATATATTATATATATATATATATATATATAATATATATATATATATATACATATATAAATGCCGAGGTTCCAGTGTTAAATGCCAGCTTCATTTCTCTAGAAGGGATTTGACATTCAAAGTCAATGGCCAACAAAAGGTAGAATAAGTTCGAAGAGAAAGCAGAAGATAGACTGTGTTATTAGAGGATGGGAGAACAATAGTGGATATGTGATTTGGTTGAGATGCTGGAGTGGCGCAATAGTTCCGATGTGACCGGTGGTCGAACAATGGTAGTAATAGGTGAACTAGTGCATAGTTATAGATTGCTCCCCCCTCCTTATGCTGCACAGCCTGCGTCTCAAACTGGCGGCCCATTGGAGTAAATTTTGATAACAACTTGACAGTCAAATTTTCAGTTAGAGTTGATGTGACCAGCGCATTTCTTTTCATCTTCACAACCCATGCTCCCACTTAGGTTCAGTGGCCCGTGTGCAAAATAAACATTAAAAAACAAAACGGTGACTGAAAAGTTGCCAAGCATCCATTTTATTATCATTAATATTATTTAATTATTATTATCGCAAAATTCGAGAAAAAAAGATATTATATTATCCTTGTCAAAATTTGCTGGGCGGTAGTTCTAAACTGCTGCACGGTATCGATCAGATATCTGAGCGGCCGAGCAGTTTAAAGGGACATTTTTAGAGCTGCGGAAAATAACAATTAATTTCTCGATTAATCGTTAAAATTTTTTAACGATTACATTTTTTTACGATTAATCGACCCACCACTTATAAAGGTACTGGAAGTAAAAAAGTAAAATATTTCGGCCGATAAATATAAACTAATTTCCGGACGATTGCACGAAAATTTTTCTTTTTAACTATTCACTTAGGTGATTGTTCAAAATGTTGATAAATGGCGTTTCCATTGAGAGAAATCGTTTGCCCACCATGTAATGTTCCATCTAAGTCTAAGCTCGTTGTTGCGTGTGCAAATTTAAAAAAAAACTCGTGTGCAAAGTTGCAGAACGTCGACTTTTTGTGCAAAATTTTACAAAATTTTCTGCGCGGTGATTCTAAACTCCTGCGTGGCGTCGGTAAAATATCTGCGCAGCGGCGCTGCTTAAAGGGAACATTGCTACCATGGTTCTAACACTTCGCTTACATATCACCTGCAAATCAAACATCCACTACAGTATCAGAAACTTCAGTTGAGAGCAGTCTAAAGCTATGTAAACGATTTTTCAGCTCGACTGGTTATATTGTCAATAAGACCCCCTCATCACTTGAACCAAATTATGTCAATACACTTGTCTGTTTTCGTTGTTGGTTAAAAGATGTCATATAAAGAAGATATTCCAGTGTTATTTCGATTTGGCCAAGTACTTTTAATAAATGTTACTTATGACACCATAAATTTCAATTTTTGGCTTTAATCGAAATTAACGATTAATAAATCGTTAATTTTTCAAAAGTTAACAATTAATTTTAAATTAATCAATAACAGCCCTAGAAATTTTACAACAGCTCAGTATACATGACATCATTATCTAAATTAATCAAACTGTAGGTGTTTTCCTGCTTAGAAAATGACGTCATACTGCATTCTTGTTTCTTACGTTGGTTTCAAAACCTTATTGCCATCAAAGTTATAGCGATACATTATTTGGAAGTGCGACATAGTGGGATAGAAAAAAAGGGCATTGGCACACAATGCAAATATGATGCATTTTTCACCCAGACCCAATTAAGTATTTCTCTAAACATGCTAGTCAATGCTATGAAGAGAAACGCTGGCGAGAAGCACATCAGATGTCATCATTATTTAACTAGCCAGTCTGGGGAGTAGGCCAAATCCCCAACAGATGAGAGAGACGCCCTGTTTGACAAACTAAAACCTATTAATTGACGTGAATAGATTGTTGTTGGGCCAGCCAAGAAAGATTGATGTAGCTGTATAGCTGGTTACAGACAAAACTCTTACATTTACCACATGCAAGGTGCTCATGAAATCAGACACACTGTACTCAATAGTGAGTATACTGAGGCTTTTGTAAAGCTACGTGCGGAACTTGACGACAACTTTTCAAACACCTAGAGCGAATTTCAAGTATTTCTGACCCTTACTCTTTCGAGGTGGAAGATTTTTTCTTCTTTTAATTCATATTTAAGCAAAATAATCTGCAGTGCAATGTTATAAGTCAAGGCTTAAGTTTTGAGGTGAACGGGAAAACTAGAAAATGTATGAATTTCCCTTCACCCTCCTTGACTTTTCAAGCGGATCACGCGCCTGTATGTACGAAAAGCTTTTTCTCCAGTCACATTGTAAGGTGGAAAGTACTGCAGACCAACTTTGAGTCTCAGATACTTCCTTAAACAAGACAAATGTTGATCAGATGTTTGAAGGAAACATTTCCAAGTCCTAAGCAACGAGGCGAAGATGGAAGTGACACTGTTGAGAACTGTTAATGTTTGAATTGTTGTCTTCATAAAAAATTGATCAGTTTGTATCAAACTGGATCAGTTTTACTTTCTCAAATGGTTAAATCCCACTTTTATAGGTAATATTCGAAGAGGTCCGTCTGATGGAAGACTACCAGACTCCACCTACAGCGCCCCCTCCAACAAACTCGACAATTTAACTTTGAGACCTCTGCTGTACACGAAATACGTTTTAGAAAAATGTCTTTAGCAAAGACGGCTTGCGTTAAATGTCCTTCTGTGAACAACGCCCTTTCGGTGTCCAAAGTAATGCACCAGCCGTGCACTGTGTTGGTATGAATCCATCACTCGGTCTATCAAACATGAATCTATCATTGAATGGATTTCAAACTTGGGCGTCTTAATGCCAATTTCAGGCTTGAGAAGCATCGCTTATGTAAGGTTGTGACAAGATGTGTGTGTGTGTGTGGGGGGGGGGTGGTGAGCATTGAAACGCTATTGTACATTAACTATTGATACCTCAGCTTACCGGGTAAGATCACGACAAGTCAGGGGTGGTGGGGGAACAAGATGTGTGTGTCGGTGAGAGGTTGGCTTGTCACGCAAGCCTGGAGAAGGGGTATGTGGTTGAAGTCAGTTCATACAGGTCAGCAGTTGTACGAGTCGTTTCAGCCTTTCCAAGATACGTCTATACAGGTCAGCAGTTGTACGAGTCGTTTCAGCCTTTCCAAGATACGTCTAGACACATTGACTAACACACACAACATTTCTATTGATCTATCTGCTCTCTATTCTAATTATGCTATAATAATAAACTGTTTATACCTTAGTTCAGAGAAGCTATTAAATTTCCACAATACACCTCATTACCAAGTTTAATTGGGGATTTAATGAGTTTATCAAACCTTGCACGCCCGTTTTTTACATCGTTTTAGTACATCAAGCAGATCCATAAAGACAGTGGTGACATTAGTAGCAGCTATTTAAGCATCTTGACGTTTAAAAAACTCACAAAGATTTAACGCTGAGTACTTTGGGTGTTCGCCCATAACCTTTCGCCACAACAGCTGGCAGCGCTAATCACGTACAAAAGTATTGACTAGGCTTTATAATGTTTTAAATAAAAAACACAAAAAGTGTTTACACATTAAAGAATTTAAAAATAATGAAACATGAGTCTTTTCGGTCAGAGAAATAACAGAATCTATTGGAATGTCAGTAGAAAGAACGTCAATGATAATAAAATTTTAAAAAACAACAACAAAAAAAAACACAAAAAAAAACCAAACATTGATTTAACAAGTGGTTAAAAATGGTTTTAAAAAAAAAGTAAAGTAAAATTTTAGATGCCAAGAGTGCGATAGAGAGAGGGGTAAGGAAGAGAGGGGATGGAGAGAGAGAGAAAATGGGAGAGGGTGGGAGGGAAGAGTCACATAGAGCAATAAAATAAAATGTGAAATGAACATAGAATAATACAATTCCCGCATATTGACACGTTTTTAATTAAAGCGTGTTCGATTTATTGCATGAGTATTCAACCATCACTGGATAGAGAATAACATGATCAAAACATAGTTAACAGGAATCCTCGTTAAGCACAAACAGAACTCTCTTAATGTAAACATTCATTATATAGCAGTCTCGGAGAGTTTCGATACAGTTGAGCACAGTGAAATATCTGCCTTTTAAATTATTCAAACTTAGGGGAACTCTTATCTAAGCTATACCAAATGTTCCCTCTAAGGTTGGTGTGCAAAATGACAAACTCGTGTGCAAAGTTGCACAGCATACATTTTTTAATCAAAAATTTAAAACCCCACAAACACAGATACATTTGTACTGTATTATCCTTGTCAAAATTTGCTGCGCGGTAACTATAAACTGTTCCGCGGTGTCTGGCAGATAGCTGCGCAGTTGCATAATAACGCAGCTAATAAATAAGGAAACATTGCATATACTATAAGAATATATTCGGTAACGAATGAAGATATAACTGTCGATATTACGAACTTGTCCTTGCAACAGTTGCTTCTATGAATGTATATGTTGGAATAGCATATTTCTCTTACAAAAAAGGTATCAAGAAATGATTGACACAAACCGCTAATGCGTATTTAAGAGCGGCGCCTGCAAGAAGTGGACAGGAAACAGCAATGCGATGTTAGTGTAATGTTTTCCAAAGCGCCCCCCCCACACACACTTTTAGCCAGACTTGCCGCCAAAATTGATTGCCCTTCCCCGGGACACCAGTTAACAAGATATTTATAGTTTCCACGTTTTATTTAAGACCACCACCACCCCCATCAGTTCTCTTCTCAGGTTCTTTCATTACGTCAAAAGTGAAGAATTATTTTTATAACACAGTAAACAACAGTTATATTAGCGAGAAGAGATTAATTTGACTCAGATAAGTTCCGTCGTTTGGCATAAAAACCATGTGGAGAAAAAAAAAGTGTGCGGCGGGGGACGGACTACTTGCATCACTGGCGCTATTCATTGGTAATTTGGGGGAGGGCTATTCATCTTTTTTCGAATAACCGAGGGGAAAAAATGAAATCAAGTCAAAACTGACCTATTGTAGACAATGTTTATGTCTATGATTTTTTTTTAAATGTCTGTGCCTCATTAGTGATTAGTTTATGTACCCCCCCCCCTTTCCCAACCCGTGTGTTACTGTGCCTCGTGCAAATGTCTGGCACAAAGAGATTGCCGTGTCGCCATCATTAAAACTACTTTGTGTGACGATACTAATGATGGTCTTTAATTGGCCCATATCTCGGGAGAGAACCGACCTGGAGCGTGAGCACTGAGCAGGGTTGCCAGATCATAATTTGGGTAAAAGGCCAAACTGTCTGCCAAAAAAGGCCAAAAAAAAGGCCAAACTTATGTTATATGAAAAATGTCAACAAAAATGACGTCACGCACCTAGGGGGCGGGAGGGGGTCACAGATTTGTGGCAATGTATGACGAGGGGGAGGGGGCTTTTAAGAACTGTGGCGTCATATTGGAAAGGGTCTAGCTCTTGATTACGAGTGACGAGGGGTGGGTGGGGAGGTGAAAATACATTGAAAAATCTGCCAAAGTCGCGTGACGTCATTTATGGACGCCTCATAACGGCTTAAAAATAAGTTAACTATTTAATATGATGGTAAAACCAGGAGAAAAAGGATAATAAATGTGTACATGCCAATGTTCGTATGTATGGTTGTATTCACAAAATAAATAGACTATGATACTAACATACAAATTTGAAAGAAAAATTTCAGGTCATCCTTTTCCTCTAGACTGCTATTTGCAGTATTATTATAAACTTTATCAGATGTCAAGTCATCAAGCATTCTTGTTGACATGACATGGTCATTACTGCATTTATTTGTAAACAAAAGCTCAGCCCTGACTCAAACAATAACGTCTAAAAGTGTGAGCTGCATTCTGTATCTGGCTTTGTCTTAATAGTCTCTTCGTTAAACTTTTTAAAAACGTTTTAATGTCTAACATACATGTAGCTATTCAAAAATAGAAAATAATTAATAAGGTTATCGACTTATTGGCGAATTTTTATTTAATTTTTTTTGTGATAAAGATTATTTTTATATATATTTTATATATATTTTATTTTCTAAAGAAAAAGGCCAAAAAAAGGCCAAAAAGCCACAAAAAAAAATTGAGGCCAAACCCTCTTAAAAAAAGGCCAAATTTTGAGAATTTGGCCTTAAAAAGGCCAATATGGCAACCCTGGCACTGAGCACAATGGGGATGAACTGGAAGCAGCACTTCTCCACTGTGGTGCCGAGATGACGTAGCTAGCGCACACCCATTAGGACAACGGGCAACCAGCTCGCTGTTTACTTCTTGGTAACGGGATACTTGGACAACACGAGACGACCTATTTTAGAACGGCCGTCCGCTCTTATCAGACGGAACTCAGCGCCTCTTGGAATATAACAATGATCTCGGCTCACATAAAGGAATAAACATTTTTAAAAATTTTTTTACAAACGTTAACAATGGTCTCTCAAGGACGAACTAGAAAATATAAAATAATTTAAATACATTTATTATGCAGCAAAAACAACAAAAGTCGTTGAAAGAATGTGGATGAGCAACATATTTGAATTTAAGCTGAATGTAATCGAAATTAAATAAAAACAAAATCGTCTTACTTACTTTTTTTGCGATAGCATTGAATGAATAGTCCAAAATAAATTCTACTTTTTTTGTGTTCCCGATAGAAATAGACGTGCGCTATAACGCTTTAATTAAATGATTGGTCTGGATTGGAAGCAGTTATATCCTGTGAACCTAGAAGTCGTAAATTGTGTTATTTTTGTCATTCTATAGTAACGTACAAGAAGAAAGATATACTTTCTGGTGCCGGTATAATACTTTTCAAATATAAACATTAGAGCATTAATCGTTTCATCCCATTTCAAATTCCCCCATCATTGTTTGGCTTGCCGCCATAAATTATTCAATTAGCATTAATAAATATCTCATTAGTTCTTTATTTTATGGCCCTCAGTTGTTCAATTTACCCTCACATACATCCTCTCGCTAGAGAACTGCGAGTCCAATCGATAGTTCTTAATTTACCCTTTACGTATATTTCCAGGATTTTTAAAAGCTGGAGAATGGAGGTCACCTTACAGGGGGCTGGACAAAACTAATTAGCAGTATCATGAATCATGGCATGGCTTCGGCTTTAAAAAAATGCCGAGTCAGGGATATTGTTATACTGTTATCTCATTAAAAAGATGGTTTCTAACATTTTCGGAACAAAAAATAAGTATAAATTATTGAATCCAATTTCTAGCTAACACAAATAAGTCATTTGAACCATTGATGTGTTTCAATACATCGTGGACATGATCGGCCGTGTTTGGTGCACGTAAAGGGATGTCTGCAAAAATACTTCAAGGTAATTAATAAGAAACTAATCAAATGATCAACAGTAATCTCAAAACATAAACCTGAGCACTACTTGGGATTCCGTTTATTGAGTTTTACTAGAATAGAAGTTAACTGGTGAGGTGGTGTTGACTGTTTTGGTGTTGGTGGTTGTGGTCGTTGGCTGACCCAAGCAAACACAAAGAAACGTTTATTTTGGGGTAGAAAACAGAGACCAAAGAAAGAAACTTTGATGTAAAAATAAAATATTTAAAAATATATATTTTAAAGTTTAAAGGACACGCTTTTATTTACATACAGAAAGTGCACTAAAAAGAAAGAAAAAAATACTTGTATCCCTCTAGGGCGAATTGAGGCGTGGTTCATTGATGTGAGCGATAATATAGACATAAACTAAAAATGCATTAATTTATTTACGGTACATTCATCGATATGAAATTTTGATACAACGCATTGTCATCCACGATCTATCTGTGGTAAAATTTTGAGATCTCTAGGACCATCATAAGTGGTTTAATTTTATGTTACAACATTTGACGGATACAACATACAAACAGTGTGACTTAAATAAAAGCGTGTAATAATAATATCAGACGTCTAACCAGATAATAAGCTTTTAAAATCCATTCTGTCTTTCGTGAATGACCCAATGTTTCTCGAAGCAGGCAGTTGGATCGCCCAGGAGGCAGTTAAAGGCCTGACGTGCATTATAAGACATTTAAAATCATTGCACATTTTTTAGTCCGTTTCAAAATCATCATAATTTTTCATCTGAACATAGAGTACGAGTGGTGTAAATCTGGATCATGTTAATACGTGACTAGTGACTATTTCTATACATTTGACCAGAAAATACATCGTTTATGTATAAACAGTCGGTAGAGACCAGTATAATGTAACGAAAAGTAAAACTAAGATTCAGTTACAAAGACTTCCATGGGTTTTAAATACAGATACCGTTGTCAGACAAAAATGTGCCGTATGACGGTGGTGAGGGATATCTGGTCGTCTTATCTTCAACACTGTGCACAGATATATCACATGAGAACAAGTCTTATCATGTTATCTATTTGCTTTATTGGGGTACGGTAGTCTTACTTCGCCCCTCTCAAAGTTTGCTGAGCAGGTGGTAGACTGAGAATTCACTGAATGCCAACTGCTTTAAAAAATCTGATTACCAGTTCTTCACTACAATAAGAAAGAACAACAACACACATACAAAGTCCAAATTGAAAGTATGTGTGTGCGTTTCATGGCCATAACAGTATAATTCTGCGGCTAGATCTAGCTCAGGGGTTCCTAACCAGTGGTGCATGCACACCCCTTAGCAGGTTCCAGGGGGTGCATGAACCATTCAGAGAAAAAAAAAGAAAAAGAGGAAGAAAAAAAAGAGAAGGGAAAAAAATAAATAAAAACTGATAATCTGAAAATGTTAACCATAAGCAAGGCATGCCGCGTTAAAGGGCGCCCATATACAACGTTTTAACGATACTCGTTCGCGCATCGTTCTGCGCATGTCGAAAATTGACTGAAAAACCTTTTCGCAAAATGAACGGTCCGCTCTACATGTTTCTTGGAATTTCGTGTTTTAAGTCAAAGTTTTCTAAAAACAATTTAATTTTGTCATCAAATACATCAGATATATGCCTTCCAGTGACCCTCTAACTGTTTTTAGAGGATGTAAACGTTGGGAATTTTTTTCCTTCCCTTTTATTGCTCGGTATGCTGCAAAGGTCTTAAAAACGTTAATTGTAAGCCAATATTCGTCATTGACACCTAAAATCTTGAGTTGAGAATCCGATTCCGGTCATTAAAAACATCAACTTCGTCAGTAAAAATTTTGTCTGTGAATGGTACGATTTTCCGATGTCATCACCCCCTCAAAATCGTTATTAAATAATTAAAAAGAGAGAGAGAGTTGGAACACAAAAGCCTCAGTGCTTCCTCTGTGGAAAAATCCTGTGAAATGACAACATGAAGCCTGTTAGACTCCGAGAGCACTTGGAGAAAGTCCATCCATCCAATTCCAAGGAAAATGTTGAGGTCTTCAAGCAGAAGAGAGCTCGCTTCTTGACCTCAGGTACCTTGCCCAAGCTTGGATTTTCTTTGTCACAGAAACCTGCACTGGAGGCATCATTCAAGGTTGCATATCTTTTTGCAAAGAACAAGAAGCCCCACACCATTGGAGAACGTTGGTGAAGCCCTAAGCTCTGGAGATAGTGGAACTGATGTTTGGTCACCAGCAGAGGAAACATGTTGAGAAAGTTGCTTTGTCCAATGACACTATTCATTCAAGGATTAGTGACATGGCTGCAGACATTCTGGATCAAGTCTTGTGCGAGATGAGAAGCAGTCCTTTTCCATTTAGCATGCAGCTGGATGAATCCACTGATGTAGCACAATGCAGTCAGATTCTTGTATTTCTGAGATATGTTCTCAGAGGATTGCTGAAGGAGGAATTTCTATTTTGTAAGCCACTCCTAGCTACTACCAAAGCTGCTGATGTGCTGCAGCTAGTCAGGACATTCTTCACTGAAAACCAGTTTGACGGGACCAAGAATTTCTTCAATTTGAACAGGTGGTGCTCCCTCCATGCTCGGTAATAAGTCAGGATTTTCAGCACTGGTAAAGAAAGAAGTTCCAGATATTGTTACTACACAGTGTATCCTTCGTCGTCGGGCCCTGGCATGCAAAACTCTACCTCCAACCTTGAAGTCAGTTCTTTCAACTGCAGTCCAAGTTGTAAATTTTATCCGCTCACATACCTTGAACCACTGCCTCTTCAAGTTGTTCTGTCAGGAGGTGAGCTCTGAGCACGAAGTTCTGCTCTTACACACTGACGTGCGCTGGTTGTCCAGGGGAGGGATACTTTCACGGTTAGTAGAACTGAGAGTGGAGCATGCAATTTTCTTGCGAGAAAAAGAGAGTGACCTTGCTGAAAAGTTTGACTGTCCAAATTTCATTAATTACTTGGCATACCTGGCTGACATCTTCACCATCTTGAATGAGTTGAACACATCTCTCCAAAGACCTGCTGTGGATGTAATGGATGCCACTGAGAGATTGCAAACCTTCCTTAAAAAAGTGCCACTATTCCAATGACGACTTGAAAAGTCCAACTTTGCCAACTTTCCACTCTTGGATGAAGTTGTAATATATAGTGCAGAAGGAAGCACTGAGGGATCACTGCCTGACAAAATCAAAGGTGAAATTTCAGAGCACCTTTCAACATTGCAAAAGTCCTTTGATGGGTATTTCTGTCAAGAAATTGCTAGGAAAGTCCTTTGGATTCGCAATCCTTTTCTCTGTGACTCGGACAACATTGATGACAGTGACTTTGCTAAAGATGACCTGATTGATTTGAGAACCAGAAAAGTACTGACGAATGCCTTCAGTTGCAATACCTTGATTGAATTTTGGTGCGCCTAGCTTGATTCCTACCCTCAACTAGCCAAGAGGGCAGTACTGACTCTCCTTCCATTTGCCACAACTATCTCTGTGAAGCAGGATTCTCCACAACTTTGACGATTAAAACCAAGGGAAGAAATAAGTTGAATGCAGAGGATGACATGAAAGTTGCTTTGTCCAAAACAGTCCACAGATTTAAATTGCTGATTGATCATAAGAAGCAGCAGATCTCTCACTGAATTCCCTGTTGTCTGAACTGTTGTGTTCCTAAAATAAACTTAGTTTATTATGCATTTTCTGCAAGTTTCATGAGGGGGTGCATGAACCTTTTTGTGCATCTGAAGGGGTGCATGGACCCCAAAAGGTTAGGAACCACTGAAATCTAGCTAATCATGTGAGATTGGGAATTAATATTGTGTACCAGAGTACTCGAAGCTGTGCATGAAAAAATCAAGGTCAGTCTTATCTATAACTCTACTGAAAATAACATCCTGAATTAAGGGATTCAAACACTGGTACTAACAATGTTTCAATGAATTTCCTCGAATCATATCAGTTGTATACTATACAGTTCAATAGACACAGGGCAAAATATGAAGTAGGCCTATGAATAATATGTAAGGAAAAGATTTATAATATATGTCATGATGTTATATTGCTAAAAGGGGTATTTGTACATAGTCTATGAATACTATAATTAATCAATAGTCTATGAATACTATAATTAATCAAAGCTAAAACGATTCTCAGATACAGAGGATAGAGAGATATTAAAGGGATGGAAAGGGGTGGATGGAAAGAAAGGAAGAAGGTGGGGAGGAACTGGGTGTAAACGAATATCATATTGAATTTTTTATTATAAGGTGTTTTTTAAAAATATTTAACAAATGAACTTTAAAATTTCAAGAGACTTGTTACAACACAGCTAATCACGAGATGAACCATTTGAATATATATTTACCCCTTATGCCCCGCAGTGTTCAAGCTTGAAAAGACCGATTCTGATGTGGAAGAAAACAACGGTGATCGTATCAACAAATAGCACTTTTAATTGATGGAAGTTTAAAACATCATTTTGTCTGGCTGTTCAACACATTCTACTTGAGATGAAAGTTTAAAACATCATTTTGTCTGGCTGTCCAACACATTCTACTTGAGATGAAAGTTTAAAACATCATTGTGTCTGGCTGTTCAACACATTCTACTTGAGATGAAAGTTTAAAACATTATTGTGTCTGGCTGTCCAACACATTCTACTTGAGCGAGACTTTGTGGCAGTCCAGTCTTACTGGAATGCCGTGATGTCACATTACGTTGCGCCATGAACAATAACAAATTCAGACGGCTTAAGAGACAAACAAAAAAGATAAATGAAAGAAAACAAGAAACAGTAAAGCCATTGCGGAGTAGACATGGTATGGCGACACATAGACCGAGAGACATTAGACAAAATAGAAACAGATCTTTGATGGCCAATCTACGCAGCATATATTCAAGATTTTCAACACACACACCCCCACACACATCAGTTTAAAAAAATATTTTGATATATCAAGAAAATGACAATCTGCAAACAACTGACTTAAAATCTCGTACTGTCCGACATTATGACTCCCAAATACTGAACAGGTGCAAGAAGAAGATGAGTCGTGCATCATCATGGGTATGATTAGTTTGTGCTCTTGTAAGTCATTGTCGGCTTGGTTGTTACTTATAATTGTTAGGCATACAATGCAGCACGCATAAATACCCTATGACAACAAATAAATGCATTAATTTTAATGGAATCGATGGCACTTAACTGCGGTTGTGTATGGATCACTGGCGCCTTGGTGTTAGACACCCTTTAAGTCATGGATCACTGGCGCCTTGGTGTTAGACACCCTTTAAGTCATGGATCACTTGCGCCTTGGTGTTAGACACCCTTTAAGTCATGGATCACTGGCGCCTTGGTGTTAGAACCCTTTAAGTCATGGATCACTGTTGCCTTGGTGTTAGACACCCTTTAAGTCATGGATCACTTGCGCCTTGGTGTTAGACACCCTTTAAGTCATGGATCCTACTTTCCCCTGTGCTCGAGCTCCTCTTAACAATCTATCTAAGTTGTGTGCACTGTCGAGTGTAATCATGCCTTAGACATATAACTGATTAAGAAACTTTATAGCATTGAGTCAAGCTTCACGTGCGCTTGCATCTGAGCAATGCGGGGACGTGTACACGTAATAACCACCGTGTTGAACAGACCCAGCGGTTCATTAAGCGGGTTTCAATAATAAAGACGGAAAATGGAGCACATTTTGTTACAAACAGCAAATTTTGGTGGTCTGGTCATTAAATTCAAATGTAGAATTATATAAATCACGTGTTGTGAAATATTTGAGAATTTCTTTTGCCAGTTAAATGTCAAAGTCATTACCAGCGGGGAAATAAACTGTGTCTAAATCATGTTTTATGAGAGATGCAATTTAATTACGTTTTAAATATAGTTCGATTTAATAGTGGCATTCGAATGGTTGTGGATTCAATTTTACAACTTTATCAGTAACCAGTTTATGTAACGTTATAAATGCATCGCCATTTACCAATAAAACGTGTGCAACATCAGATTGTATGTGAGTTACGTTCGTAATTGTGACTTATTGGACGAACACCTTTATGGCGAGGCCGTTAAACATAAGTGGGGCGTAGAACACGTCAGATGTAGAACACGCATAATTCATATGTTAATGACACTGAATGGATAAACCATTAGAAATTTGAAAACATAATTCAGGCGGTGCAAATATACATGTACAGATATTAGATATCCTCATTGAACAGATACAAAAAGACACGTGTCATTTATTTCCCCTGTATGCCTTTCATCTGTAACCAAGGGTGGGCCAAAGCCATCACTTTACTCGAAAAGTCTGTTAAAAACAAAACCAAGACAACAACATTAGCATTGATAAAGGACAAGTTTAGAAGCGATAGCTTGACTGATAGCTTAACTGATAGCGTGACTGATAGCTTAAGTGATAGCTTGAATGATAGCTTGACTCATAGCTTAACTGATAGTTTGACTGATAGCTTAACGAAGCCTAATGCATCAGACATCAGCATCCCAGATGAGAACAGCACCTGACAAACAGTATGGACGTTCTACAATTGCCTTCTGGCAGATGATTCACTGACTTAGCAGGGCAGTGACGCGACTGCACGTACTGGGTGGCGGTGACATTATATAATCATCATGGATGAGCTTATCACGCCCCTCACTAGGTTCTTCTGACCCAGATGAACTTCTTTACAATAATTATTTTTTTTAAAGGACGCCAGATAACGATTTATAAGGTATCCTGGAAGCGCAGACGACCCAGCAATGCATCCACGAGTTTAATGTCATTAGCACCAGGCCAACTGGGAACCGTTATGACGCCTTCTTCTGTTGGCACAGTACACCATTGATGGCACAGTACACCATTGTTGGCACAGTACACCATTGATGGCACAGTACACCATTGTTGGCACAGTACACCATTGCTGACACAGTACACCATTGCTGACACAGTACACCATTGCTGCCACAGTACACCATTGCTGACACAGTACACCATTGCTGACGCGAGTTACAAATATGCGGCAGCACGTTCAATGATAAAAATACAGCTGCTCCAAAGCTATAATACAATAGCTTCAGATTTATTTTTCAGCATTATGAGGAGCTTTTGGTTTTTAGAGTTAAGATGAAATCTAACCCAATTTCTATGCCATCTATATAAGTGCAAGAAGATTATACACATAACTCTAAAATAATAACTATCAATTACTTTAATTCCTGGTAGACAATTACCAAAAACAAAATGACATAAAGCTGTTTTGAAAATCCATTGGTAAATGATGAGACTGCAGATTTAAACATTTGTTTACTCAATAACTTCATTGTCATATTCCATTCTTATGAAAAGCAGAATAACGTATTTCAGTTTTAGATTAGTAAAAGTAAACACACAAAAAAACATATTTTTTATAAAATCACATTTAGACAATATTTTCACCTCAATAGAGAATGACTGTAGTAAGACAGATTAGATAAGTAAACTCCAAGATATAAATACAATGACAGTATTCAAAATAAAAAGTACATTTTTCTGAAATTTAAGGAAGCTGATAATAGAAGAATAGATTCCTGGTACAACATTTTAAAATCATAATCTAATGAGGGTTACCGATTTCACAGCTCAATTAATGTTTTTGTTTTTTTAAACGTAGTTAATAAAACGATGCACTTCACTATTAAAGACAAGAAAGAAAGTCCTGTAAGACATCTACGATTAAATTTTTTAAATTATTCTTATATGTTACAGACACTCCTTCTTTACATAAGATTATTGCATCCTACGCTTATCCATGTTTAATGTCTAGTCTTGCATTTTTATTAGAGTTGTAAATGTTGATAGAGTGTTGGTTTTCCTGGTTTGATAACTCTTAGTTCAAAACTCTAAAACTTAACAACAAGAGATAATGAAATGTTAAATAAGTATTAAATTTTTTTTTAATGTGATGTGGGTTTCTCATCTATGTCATCAATGTTAGGATACAATACTATTCTTCTACCACAAATCCACTGGAATCTTTTTAAAAGGCTTTATGAAATTTATCATGCAGGACTAAAAATGAATTTACCTATATACATTCCTTAATGAATACATTATAGCAGGGGTCGGGAAACCATGGCTCGCGAGCCAGATGTGGCTCTATTGATGGCTGCATCAGGCTCTCAGACAAGTGTTTGATAATTTTTATTTTAAAAAACACGTTTTTTCAGACTCCTTTGATATATATATATATATATATCAAAGGATATAGGTTGGCCGTGGTGCCTACTTTTTTAGGACACCTACAGCGCCCACCTTTTTCAAAAGCCCAACTAACTTTTCCTTGTATGATAAATACGTAATATTAAACTTCCTGAAATGTACACAAAGTATTTTATAATAGGGGCTGTAGGGTCAAAAGCGTAAGTAAGTTATCCTTGTTTTTGTAGCGTCACGGACATGACAGACGGCACGAGCAGTAAAAAAATCATGTGGTGATTAGCACTGTAAAAAATGTTATATAAATAATTTGTGTACATTTCAGGAATATTTCGTACTTATCATACATTAATTTTAGAAAGCAGCGCACCAAACTACTGCACCAAAACAAAAAAACTATTTGAGTCAGTCAGCACTGTTTGAGTTTAAAAAATGTTATATAAATACTTTGTGTACATTTCAGGAATATTTCGTATTTATCATACACTAATTTTACAAAGCAGCGCACCAAATTACTGCACCAAAAAAAAACTCTTTGAGTCAGTTAGCACTGCTTGAGTCTATGTTTTAAAAAAAAGCAGAGTGATGCCCCTTAGCGTTAGGCATCAGTGATAATTGAGCGTAAATATATTATATATATATATATATATATATATATATATATATATATACACACATGTATATATATTAATTTCATATAAAAACAGCATAACAGTGTTATTAAAAAGATTTCAGCGACATAATTATTTTGTACTTTTAGTGTTGAAATTACACAAAATGCACACATTCACTTAAATTTTTAGTTTTAAAATAATGTATGGCTCTCACAGAATTGCTTCTCAAAATATGTGGTGTTTATGGCTCTCTGAGACAAAAAGTTTCCCTACCCCTGCATTACAGGATAAGCTGAATTATTTATTTTCTCAATCATAAAGGATAAGTGACTTACAAGAGAGAAAAAATTGAATACTATACAAAGCATTTATTAGGCCACTGATGTTCTTATTTTTCTTCATAAATTTATTATTAATAAATCAGAACTAGGTACTTTAATTGTTACTTCTTTAAACATTTATAAAAAATTATCATTTTATCTTCAGTAAGTAGGCTTGTGTTTAGTTGTGGTAAATAAGAATTACAGTAATAGTAATATTGATTAGTCCCTAGACCTGGAGAGAAATTTGAAAGGAACTGAAACAAAAGTATTGGGAAGGAGTGTCCTGACATTAAAACTTTGAGACATTTCGATAAAATTCTGACTCAAATAATACTTTGACTTTAAATTTAAAAATTCAATTGAGTCTACAAAAGTTGATAAAGGTAAAAATAAAATATATAGTATAGGAATTGGTCTTATACTTATATTATAGTTGTCTTGTCAGTTAGGCAACAATGATAGGCATGCCCTAGCCCTATGCCCTATTCAAAATTTAAACTTTAATTTAAAGATTTAAACTTAAAGTTAAAGCTAGTAATTATAACTATAACAATGATAATGATAAGTCAAATATGCATATTTTATATTTAATTTAATTATTAATAATTTTATTTGAGCATTTAAAATAATAATAAAAATTAAAAATAATAAATCAACTGAGGAGCAAAATAGTAATTTAAATTTAATAAAAATAAAGTCTGATTAAATTAGTTATTTATTATATAAAATTATATCTCAACTCATAGTCTCATATTTTTAAAGTAAAGAGTAAAAACATAAAGGGTGAAATCAAATAAAGTAACACTATCAGTCCGAGAAGGCAAAACGATTAAAATTTCAATGCGATTTTTTAAATTATTTACTAATTATTAAATCAAATTTAATTAAATGATAATGATAAATAATGAAATTAAAATAAATAACTAAACTAACTTACCTCTGATTCATAAGCAGTTATCTTTGTATGGACATTAACATCTTGTAACATATCAGTCTCTTCACTTCTTTGATTAAGATTGAGGAAATAATGACACAGTAGAATTTGTAATCCCAAAGTTACTCCAGCCGCAATGAAAAACTTTCGATACCGAGCACATAACCGTTTACTTGAATCAACCCTGGAGGCTGCCATGTTGTTAACTGAAGAGCAGGAAAACAAGTATGTACCTTTTAACGCGGAGAGTAATAGTGGGCGTCGACCGAAAAAAAGTCAGGTTTGGGAGGGGAAGGGCAATGTAGTGCAAATCGTAACATTTAGTGGAAAATATTTTGCATACAACTATATTTTATGATAATAGTAAACTTATCTACAGTTTATATTGATTAATGGCATAAAACTAACTAAAATAATAATATAATAAACACGGGGCATGATTTTTAAAATGCAATCTTGAAAAAATGCATTATTATCATTTTTATCGCATTTGTTGAAATTTTATATTTCATTTTCTAAATGAATTAAATGTTACATAAATATTCATCAGACATGTTTATATTTAAATTGTTTTATTTCCATTATCAATTGGTAATATTATTAAACTTTCTCACTCTTAGTCATAGTATAGCAATAAGTATAACAAAAGTTAAATATCTATTTCCAAGGATTCATTTGTCAGTTAATCAAACTTAAATATCTTTGAAAAAAAGTGAATGTGTGTTTAATATTGTAATAATGGTCTAATTGATATTATAGAATTGTAGTCTCAAAATATTTGGTAATATATCTTATTTGAAACTATTCAGAAGATAAGTAAAATGGAGATTATTTTTGAAGTCACTGAAATTCTCCTAAGAAATAAGTATCATAAACATATTTAAACAGTTTTGTTTCTAACTGTCTCACTGTTTTTAATCAAAATTCCTGAACGAACGCAATTTTATTTCAGCGGCTAGAGAATAAATCAAATGACAATACGGCAAGTTTTCATTTTACGGCACTGAATCTCTTTTTGATACAGCAATTACATCGATTGGCTGCATGGAAATAGGTCATGGTCCTCTCAGCCAATCATTTGTGAACTTCATCGGTATTTGGACGGAAGGCCATCAAGATGGCAGTCAGTATAAATACACATCGCGTTCGGAGCAAGGTCGCGTCAATCAAGCATGGAATTATCTCGAAAATATTTATAATTTCCATTAAAAAAACGTATTTTGTGAAAATTTCAGTTATTTTACAGATAACTGTGACTATTAGTCCAATTTACAAGCAAATATGCTGCCAGACAAACGCAATATTATTGAGCGTCTGGCAGTTCCTGGTCTGCTCAAGAGGCGGTACTGTTAATATTCCGAGTGAAAACAATCGGTTAAGTCAAAGTCTTGCCTCGTCCTGGTATACATGACAACTAATTACATTAAAATATCAAATATTCTTTTTTCAATAAACAAGTTGTTTCGAAGCTTTTCACTTGCTACCTTATGTAGTCATGAAACATATTTGCCCAAATCCCAGTCAAATGGTAGAGGCAGAGGGGCGCCGCCTGCAAATTATAAGAAAGGAACTAAATTAAGGAATTTTAATGGCCATGTCAATAGTTGTCAATACAGTTATAATTATAAATAGAAATACACAGACCAAGTCGAGAACTTCATTGCGGTAGTGTTAAGGTTCTTATGCATCCACCAGTCAGAAGTTGATATTCATTTCAATATCAATAAAGAATCATAAAATAATAGCCTAAGTAGGCATTCCTTGACCAAAGTGAAGAGATGAGTACAAGGTAAACAAACAAAAAATGCTGGTAAATTTTTAGGCATAGTAAAGAGGATAAAATCATAATCTATATATTTCTTATTCTACCATAGATTTTTTTCCCCTTTTTAAAACCCTCCATGTCCGAGTCCAAATGATTATCATCTGAGTCTGAAGAATCATCTCCATTATTCCACCATGAGTGACCATGTATTGTATCATTATCTTTCAATGCTTGCTGCATGCTAAACACTAACTTACCATGCTATAAACTCAACTAGAAGTCTTTCATCGATGGTCAACTTACTAAGCTGCTATATGACATTGATAGCCCTCAACTAAAATCTATAAGTTGAAACTTGATGCACCTGTCTCAGACCCTAAACTTTAGCTAAACTAAATTCTGTTTCTATATTTCATTTTATATTTATGTGATACATATAATGCAGCTAAAACACAGAATATTCAAGATTTTTCTTTAAATATGTTGTATATTAATTATATTAGGTTTATTTATATTAAATTATTAATTATTGCATGTTTTCATTGTAAATTTTTTATTTTTAAATGTACTCTAGGATAAGGCTAAGGCAAACCTGTTTAAAAAAAAATCTTTTAGCTATTGCTTCCTATTAAAAAATGTTGTACCTTTTAACTTCAAGTTAATTTTTATTATTTATTTTCAAAAGTAATCGCACAATTTCAGATAAAATTTAACAAATTCAAAAAAGAGCTGCCATGTTTATTACTGACATTACTGGAGAATATTCAAAATTGATAAGAGTAACGGTACCATTCGCCATTAGTCAAATCATAAACCTAAAAAACATTAGAGGATGGAAGACCAAAGTAGTTATAATACATAAGACAATACAACACAAAGATAATCGAATATAACCCTCTGATAGACATAAAGATAAAAAACACTTTTTTTTTCATTCCGTATGTAAGAACAAACACAAATTCTCATTTTCCCCATCTGGAATTCTGGCTTGAAATGGGTTGCTGATCAATCCAGGAAAACCAACACACTATCAACATTTGAAACTCTAATAAAAATGCAAGACAAGACATAAACCATGGATAAGCGTATATATAATGCAATAATTTTGTAAAAAAGGAGCATTTGTAATATAAAAGATAATTGTTTCATTCCACCATTAATTGTTGTAAATGAATATAAATTTCTTTAGATGGTTGACCCAATAAACACTCCATAACAGAAATGTAGACATGCAAAGCTATTTATGATAAAGAAATATTTTAGGATCAATGTTCCTTTTCCACTATGCACTAATATTTTCTTATGTTAATTTTGTTCCAAAAACATCTGTTGTTGAAGAACTAAGCAGGACTGACTTTAGAATCTTCTTTTCCCCAAAGCTGTGTGGGATAATAATGCAAAATTTAAGAACAGTTAATAGTTTTGTGCAATTTATTAATATATAATCTACCAAAATTGTGGGATTTAATTAAAATCTGAAATCTAAATTTGGTTTCATTTTTAGGTTAGACAGATTATTTCTACTGTTGGATACAGGATCAACAGCACTCATTAGAAAATCTGCTGCTGATCAGCTAGGTGATGTTGTCAGACTTCACCCGCATGAGCTTGGGAATCTTTTAACAAAAGTATTTATTCAACACTTTTCTTCAAATTGTATAAAATGTAAAAAAAACACATTGTCCAGCCTATACAGTATTGATTTAAATGGCAGATTTATGTAAAAGAGAAATATTTTATTTATTATTTTGGTTGTATAATCCTCAATGCATCAAGATAAATTGTTCAGACCCATTTACAAATGTTCAAATTTCAGACACATAGCTATTTGAGAAGTCCAAGTTGGGAGACCAGAGTGGCAGCTGCTCAAGCTGTAGATGCTATTGCAAAGAATGTTCCACAATGGGAGCCTCGAGGGGCTCCTAAGTCAGGTAAATTAGGATATTGAGAAACATTCATATATTTATTGTATCAATTGCAACTATTTTTGTGTCTCCTTTGTTTAAAAGTAAAATCACTAATACCTAGACAGATTCCATTTTGTGAAAGCAATGTCATGTGATTTTATCATAAATATTTTGTGTGGGTCATGGCTTGGTAAATAGATCTGGCTTGTTAATAATCAATATTTTCCTTACTATATAACACATTTTGTTAATAAACAAAAAATTTATTTATTTGTTTGTTTTAGAATCCAACATGGGTAATTTTATTGGTGCTGGCACAGTGTTATACTCTCAGTTTGACATTAAAAGAGTGCTTGAATGTGGATCATCGTTACTTGGATCAGAGGGTGACCAATATGACATAGTCAAGCCTTTAGTTGGTAAGTTAGAGGATGTCACAGTATGATTATTCTGAAACTAAGACATTCATTAGGTAAGAGTTGGTTTAAACTTATACTTATTTCAACACCTTTCAACCCAAAATGTTGTCAGTATTTACTAAATAGCTATTTAAATTTTGTAAATGACAAAAGAATTTATTACACAAAAATAACCCTACCTATTAATTATAATTGTTGAATTCTTTAAATGATTTCTTCGCTTTCAGAATGGAAAATAAAATCAAACATTTATTTTAAGTTTTCACATTGATGATTTTCATGCTTGAAAATACTAGGGGTCTACCGATATATCGGCTGGCCGATATATCGGCACCGATATCTAGATATCGGTATCGGTAGCATGTAAAGGTCCCGATATTGACGTCACCGATATTTCATAATAAGTGACATTTTGACCCAAAAAAAACGGAAACAAAAAAACTATCATTTAGATTTACAATATCTCGAAAAATTAATATATCGACCCCGATACCGGTATTGAAATAGTCAAAAGAGTCCTAGTATTAATATGTGCAGCCACGATACAGTGTGCCATGTGCTTTGATATTGTTTAGGTATCGGCCGATTTTCGTATGCTCAGAAATACTGTGTAAATAGTGCCGATGCCAAGTATACCGTAATTGCTCTAATAAATGTATAACATGTAAACATTATGTTCACGTAATTGCTCTAATAGCAAAGATGCACGCAGAATCGCAGATGTCTAAAACATTTCGTTTCGTATGGAATAACAAAATGTACCGTGTGAAGACTTGTTGTCATTGGCAACCATTCAACCTTCAACCTCATTTTCATTCTATTACTATTGCTTTGTTCTCATTGTTTCATTCATAAAGGTGGCCGTGTGCAAAAGCCATTAAACTAGTGGTTAGAATTAATAATTATGAGTCAAGGTTGAAGTTTCAAAAGAACTTCATAAATTTGCTTGTACATTTTTATAAAGGACGTTTAGTTTTGTTATGAGTCCTATGTAGGTCATGATCTGGAACTTGTAAACACATCGGAAACTTCGTTTCGGGAAAAAAAATCGGTAATATCGGCAAAACTGGATATCGGTAGACCCCTTAATTATAAAATATAAATAATTACGAGTGATAAATTTAAGAATGACGTCATCAAATATGACCGCTGTTATTTTTGTCCTAACAAATACTCATATCGGCACTCATATCGGAAAAAAATATCGGTAATATCAGCAAAAAATGCTTATTGGTAGACCCCTAATATAAAAGATAAATAATTACGAGTGATAAATTTAAGAATGACGTCATCAAATATTATCGCTGGTTTTTGTCAGAACAAATAATCATATCGGCACTCATATCGGCAAAAAAAATATCGGTATCGGTAATATCGGCAAAAAGGCATATCGGTAGACCCCTAGAAAATACTCTATTTAAACGTTATTAAAATTGTTTAAAAGCCCAAGTTATGAAAAGTGTTTTCAATTTTATTCCTGGGCCAAGACTTCTCATCTATTTTTAATTTAATTGGATTAATGTTTGTTTTGTAGTGCCTTCCATTTTTTAAAACGAAATTTGCAAATCTTATTGTATTTTATTTTGAAACTTTTTAAAAAAAAATGTCACAATAATGTGGTTAGTTTTTAAAAATGTGTTACATTATATTTATTATATATACTATGACTAGATAAACTGAAGGCATTTCTGTTGTTGTTGTTTTGGTTTTTTTTGGAGGGGGGGGGGATTTTTTCCATTATTATTAACATAAAAGTTCATTAAAAAAAATTAAAGTTGCTTTATTGGAGCAGTCCCTAACTCCCAATATGCCTTTCTATTAAACCATTAATCTATTCTAAATATTTTTTTAGATATGGATGACAAAGATCAGTTGTTACAACAAAGGCAGATATTAAATAAACGACTGGGATTGGACATCACAGGCAGCTTAGGCATTGACACAAGTAACCTATTTAATGATGATGATCTACGAATGAATGTGGAATCAGGTCTACCGTTGACAAATAATAATTCACAGGTATTTAAGTTGCTGCATAAATTGATTTAAAATCCTAGGATTATTGCAAATGCAAGCAAACTACTGGTTTCTAATATCTATCTTTTTTAGCCTGTTGTTGAGATTATCAAGCAGCAGTTAGGCTCTAAAAATGAGATGAGTTCAAGAGAGATGAATGTGGCTAAAAGAAAAGCAAGAACATTGTCCAAGCAGTTTTCTAGGTGAGTGGAAGTCAGAGATTTTTTTCAGGCTTCAGGTAGAAAACTATAGTATGTCCTAATAAAAGGACAGGATTGCTGAAATTCTTAGTTAAAAGAGGCAAATAAAAATCATTTTTGACAAGCTTGATGCATTGTCTGTTTTAATCTGGAATAACATAGCATTTTTTTAAATAGCAACAATAATGCAACTGATGACTCCTGTGCAGTAAAGCGAATCAAGAGAGAACGATCAACTGGTTCAATTGATTCAAATGATTCATCTTCTTTAACAGATGAGGTACAAGATATTTACCTTTTCATCTACTTAAGTTTTGCAAGAATATTTGTTTGATTTATAAAGTGAGATCGATACATTAAAGTTAACATTCTTATAGTAAATTAAAAGTTATCTAATTATTTATTTTTCAAAAATTCTTAATGTTGGTTTCAGGTGGAAGATTGGCCATTTCAGAGCTTTACTGAGGTTCTCATGAATGACCTTTTTCACAGCACTTGGGAAGTTCGCCATGGAGCTGCTTCAGGCCTTAGGGAAGTTATTAAACTTCATGGTAGAGGTGCTGGTAAAGCTGTGGACATACCCAGCAATCAGGTTTGTGGTGGGCCAATATTTAATATTTTTTTTAAATTTATTAATTGATACAAATCTGATTTTTCTTGAATTCTGTTTAAAAAAAATGTGTCAAATGTTTTGTTTTTGTCTGCTTTTTTTTAAAAGTGAATTTAAATGTTACAGCTTTTAAAATATTTTGATGATATATATGTTGAAGGCAATTTTTTTGTTTCAGCTCCAGTCAGTGAACCAAATATGGCTGTCAGATCTAGCTCTAAGATTGTTATGTGTCTTGGCTCTTGACAGATTTGGAGACTTTGTATCTGATGAGGTAAATAATAAAACTATGTTGTAACAGTGTCATAGCTAGATAGTAAGATTTGGTTGTTTAAAGTTTAACAAGTATTTTTAATTGTGATGTAAATTTTTTAGTTTCACACTAGTTTACTCTTAGGCATAGTCGAGGGATAACATGCAAACAAGGTATGATTGAGCCTGACAAGACGTCACAAAACTCACTCATACCCTGTTTGCATGTTATCCACCTACTTATCTTTAAGCCTGATTTCTGTCTCACCCACATTTTTGTTCGCTCATAGGCATAAAAGGCATGATTTACAGATTTTCATGATTGTACATGAGTACACATTTTTATTTTTAACCCTTTGGTGATGATAAGGTTGGGTGAGAAAGTTTAAAGCCTGATGGATTGGCTGTGATAATTTTAGACCTTTAATTTCTGGGTTGGTCATCTTGCCAGCTAATCAGATTGCTTCATTTATTTCTTGTACTTACTGTTATTAAAATGGCGGCCTGCATAGATGATTTCCTGCATGTATTTTGTGAAATTAATATTTTGTGTTTTACAACTGATATCGTACAATTCCAAAATGTTTTGTGGCTCATGAAATTCCAAAAAGTTTTTGTTAGTCATGAAAATATTCATAGGGATTCTGTTTATTCACTGGTTTTATTGAATCTGACCATGATAAAACAAACGGTAAAGTAATGAAGATCAACAGGATTATGAGGAAAATAATTCAGTTTAGTATCAAGGGTTCTAAACTTGATAGAGTTGACCACTATGAATTAAATGAAAAGCTTGTAGGTTTTCTTTTCAGTAAAAAAATGTTCTCTGTTGTAATAAATGATGACTATTGTTTAGGTTGTAGCTCCAGTAAGAGAAACCTGCGCCCAAGCACTAGGTACAGTTTTGAAATACATGGAAGAACCATCTGTCTCTGGTGTGGTCAGCATCTCTCTACACATGCTTGAACAAAGCCAGTGGGAGGTTAGGCATGGTGCTCTACTCAGCTTAAAATATATACTTGCTGTGCGACAGGTAAAATTGATATATTTTGGTTTTCTAACCTGTTTGTTTGTAGACCTTTTCTTCAATATTTATTTTTGACATAGCAAACTTGTGCTGATTTTGTATATTTAAATTAATCTACTAATTACTATTAATCTAATTATTATTAATGTACAAATTATTATCTTTCATCAGCCTTCTTTTTGTCTAAGTCATAGTCATGTGTTAATATGTCCTTACTTTTAACCCTCCTATATTTATTATATTTAGGACACGATTTACATATATATCTATAATTTTGATTTTCCATGACTTTCAGGACATGACATCACAGCTTCTGCCTGTAGTGTTATCTGCCATTCACAATGGTTTACAAGACCCTGATGATGATGTCCGTGCCGTAGCTGCTGCTGCTCTTATTCCAGTTACAGACTCACTAGTACAGTGCATGCCTGCTCAGGTATGTCTATCTATACTCAGTTTTTTAAAAATTATGGTTCAAAACTTTTTTAGTATACATTAAAGTTAATGAAAATTTTAAATCATGAATGATGTTGCATTACCCATTTTTAAAACTATGTCATTACCCATTTTTAAAACTATGTCATTACCCATTTTTAAAACTATGTCATTACCCATTTTTAAAACTATGTCCATTAAATTATATGTATAATTATCACACCAGCTATTTTATCTTCGCGCAATTCTTAAAATTTTTTTATTTTATTTTAAAATGAAACATCTATGTTTTCCTACTTTTCAGCTCCCTGTCATATTAAACTGTTTGTGGGACACGCTTGTAGATCTAGATGACCTGACAGCCTCTACCAACAGTGTCATGACTTTGTTGGCCAAGCTTACATCTCATCCCACCACAAAGTCTTCTTCTTTGTAAGTTTTTTCTTTGTATCAGTTACTCTCTCTTTATTTTTAATTTTAAAAAAGTAATGAAATATTTAGCTATCCAATGTCTGATGTATTATCACTTAACATTAGCCCTGACATTCATTTCAATTTTTATTTTGACTATTCTTAGCTAATATTTGCATTGTCCCCTCTTTCTCTTTGATAGAGTTGACCACTATGAATTAAATGAAAAGCTTGTAGGTTTTCTTTTCAGTAAAAAAATGTTCTCTGTTGTAATAAATGATGACTATTGTTTATCCAGCATGTTGTACACAAAATTTAGACAAAAATTTCCCTTTTGTTGATTCTGTAAAGATTCATATCTTTCTATTTTTTTATCAGCTCGACAGCTTTATTAACAGAACTAACGCCACGCTTGTGGCCTTTCTTGAGGCACAATATTTTGTCTGTTCGTAGAGCAGCTCTAGAAACATTTTACACATTGCTGAATATGCACAATGGAGAGGTATGTTATAGTTCTACATCAAAAATGCTAGCACCATACATACTTTAATTAATACATAGCTAAATTTTAAAAATATTTTTCAAATATAGCAATTTATTTATTTTTTTAATTTTTGGGTTTTTTTTTATGGCTTTTAAAATTGTTGGTGATAAGATGCAAAAATGTTTTTAGCAAACGCTTACTGAAATGGGATTTCACTGGTGGTGATTTTCAAGTTACTTTTAGTAAGGCTATGTTCTTTATCCATTATGTAAAGCTTTATCTTAATGTTTAAAGCTATTATTCTGCCAATTTTTATTTCCTTTTTAAAAAAAAACTATTTGCCTACCAAATTTTTATCTATTCTAATAATACTTTTACAGATAACCTGCCAGTGGCTAATTCCTATATATCAAGATTCCATCCGCCACATTTATCAGCGTGTTATTCTGGAAGAAAAAGCAGATCTGTTACCTCTGATAGTCAAAGTTTGGACTTCACTGTTACAATGTGCCAACATGGAGCACCTATATGTTCTGACTGTTCCATGGCTAGGAGTTTGGCTGGCCTTCTTAATGCAACCACCTAGGATGTCTTATGATCCTAATCTACTAATAGAAGCAAAGCACAAACCCAGGGTAACAATTTTTTACATTTGTATTTCAACTAAATTTAAATTATTTCAAATAAGCTTACATACAAAATATTTTTAAGTAAAGTTTTAAGACTGAATTTGCATTGTTAGTACCTTACTTTTACAGTCCAAAAATAAGGCTGATAAAGTTGCAAAAGCCATAACTGTTTTATTCTCTAATACTTAAATCCAAATTGCCTCTTTTCATGGCCATACCCTGCAGCATTTCCTTTCAACCTGGCATCACATATAAAAACAAAATTATTGTCTGCATCAATAACAATGAAAGTAAACAATCTCCGTAAAAGAGACCAAATCAAAAAAGTTAAGAACAGACGTTTTTTCAGGAAAACTCTGTTACCAAGGCTAAGTTTCAGCAAGGGGAGTGCAAAAATTTGTCATTGGACTTCAAGAACTACATTGGTGGATGCGATGCTTCCACCGGAAGTTCACCGGAAAAAGATGCAGCCATCTACAGGGCTCGGGTGTATGGTGCCAGGTAATTGTTGTCTATGAATCTATACGTATGTGTGCCAGGTAATTATTGTCTATGAATCTATACATATGTGTGTGTAAATATTCAACTAAATAACTACACTGTGAAGGAAGGGTTGTGTCCTGTCACTATCATAGTGAATCTGAATTCATATATCACGAAAACTAGGTAACTAGTGATTCTAAAATCGGCCTATTGAGATATTGGAATAGCATTACTGGGCTATGGATATCAATATATCTTTTATATGGAACATGGGAAAAAAATACAACCTAGTGGCACCCTAAAAAAAAGATGATTCCAAATATAAATAAAATAAATAAACTGTTGTTTTTTTTAAAATCATGTTCAGTTACCAAAGCTATCACTGCTAATTTCAGACTCTTTGGTATGCTAGCGTCCCATCTGTGTGAGCCATCATTGATCACTCCTGCTGGACAGGACACCCCAGCAACTGTTTTAGGAAAGCTTTTTATGTTTCATCTAAATGGGAAGTCGGCAGTTCAGAGATTTGTCGTGGGACAAGCTATATATTTCTGGGCTGTGCAAAAAAAGGTATTAAAGGAGTGTTGTTGTTTTTTTAAAGCTAAAAAACAAAATATAAAGCATATTTTTAGGGGTCTACCAATATGCATTTTTTCCGATATTGCAGATACCGATATTACCGATATTTTTTTTGCCGATGTATTTGTTACAACAAAAACCAGTGGTCATATTTGGTAATGTCATTCTTAAATTTATGACTCGTAATAATTTATATTTTATATGTTAGGCTACTGGTTTAAGACAAACGTAAGTTAAGAAACAAATCATACAACTTCATTTGAATTATAAGTGTGTCTCGATTACGTTCTAGGGGTCTACTGATATGCATTTTTGCCAATACCGATATTACAGATATATTTTTTTGCCGATATGAGTATTTGTTAGGACAAAAACCATTGGTCATATTTGATGATTTAGCAGAATTGCATCCAAACTCTAAGCATCCTAATAAGCCTTCTAATCCTGACCCTAATACTACATTCTGTATTTGGTATCAAAATCCTCAAATTTGAGGCAACCCTAAATTCCCTAACATTAGTGAAGTTTGGTATGCAGCCGCGGCACATGGTGCTATTTATATATTGATTTCACTTATATACAGTTGGAAATAAAAATTAATATGTTCTTTTTCAAGTTAATTTTTTGTTGTGTTACGGCAGAATACCAGAGCCAATATGCGAGCGACCGTGAAATCAAAGCGTTCTCTTAATATTCCAGTATATAAATAATGTACAAATACACGTCATCTCTGTTAGTGAAGTTCAGTTTGTGAACGATTTTTTAAAAAATTCGCTTAGTTGCTTAAACATAGTATGAGAAGTAACACACAGCGCGACGTTAATGTCAATCAAAATGTGAATAACGGTCAAGGCCGTGAGTGTTACTATTTATGGATAGGCCTACCAGACAGTTTACTGGTCCTCAAATTCGATTTATGTCTTATATCGACAGTTTTCCTGCTAAGTATGTGCACGTTAAAGGCATTTGACTTAAAATTACCACATTGATAAAAAATTTGATGTTTTCTAAAAATGTATTTCATTTGCGCTGGTAAGGAGCACAGCGCATGAGAGCTGACTCAAGCACATGTTCTTTGATGTCACCATCAGGCGGCGTCAGATGAAAATTTGATACATTCTCTTGTTCGTTCTAAAAAAAATGAGGATAATACTGACCGGCCAGTAAAACGGTCTTTTTTTAAATGGTTAACTGATCCTCAAAAACGAACTGACTTGACAACATTTGATAATGCAGTTGTAATACTTTTTGATACATAACAATTAAAAATTGAATATTAATCATTACGGTTTACTTCTTTGTTTGAAGGATTTTTTTTAAAAAAAATTTAATTCGCTGGCTTGACGGCGTCACGGCAGAGAGGTGAACACTAGTGTCAGCGCTTTTATGTCAAATCAGACGGCGCGAGGCGAAAATTTGAAGCATTCTCTTGTTGGTTCACAAAACATAGTAAAAATACAGACTGATGGTTAACCAGTCCTTAAAAACGAGCGGTTTTAACAGCCTTAGTATAAAATAATCTCGATCTTCTGTGCAGTAATGGACATATAATTTTCCAGATTTTAAATCTAAATGATAAAAAAATTATCTGAATTTTTTTGGGAAAAATTATGATGAAATATTGGTGTCATCAATATTGGGACGGGACCTACAAATGCTACCGATACCGATATTGCCAATATCCTGATATCGGTGCTGATATATCGGTAGACCCCTAATATCTTTTACTAGGTATGAGGTTATATATGTTCTGTTAAATTTTTAACACTGATAAAAATACCAGAGAACCGGATAAAGTTAGCATGGTCCTAATTTTGTTAGTGTGAGCATGTAAAATACATTAACATATTTAATTGTCATCAGTATTAAGGGACACAAAAAGGCTGTTTAATTGAATTTTATATAATTTCAATATACAATTTAACTATAAAATACTTTCTCATTTTTTAATAACTATCCATCCTCTATGTGTCAGTAGCAGAATGTCATAAGGTATTCATTCATCATCAAGCAAATACATATATTTGTTTAACAATTTTGAAGCCCTGTCCAAGTCCTCCAGAGCTTAGGTCACAGCTGTTAACATGCTTGGGTGAGTTGATCTACTATGATGAGATTGCCATCTCATTTACTCGTATGCAGAATGATTGCCAGGACTTCCTAGCCTCTCTCAAACAGAATGGAATTAATCTTGATGACACTTACCCTCCAAGGTTGGTCAAAGGTTGAATAATTTGTTATGATATAGTTTCCTAGAAATGTAATAAATTAAAATTTTGACGTAGTTTTAATTATTATTATTTTCAGTTTTTCTTATTGATATTCAGCTAAATCTTTTTAAAAATCATATTTAGTGGGACATTTTCATAAGTTGTGTTCAAACTATTCTTCCATCAAGAACTTCATGTCATTTTATGATTCTATATCTACCTTTAAGGCAACTACTAACTTTAGAAGCAGCTTCCATTTTAACAACAACCACCTACAAACAAGTAAGAACATCACTCAAGCCACAGATGGTTGCTAAGTTTGATGAGCGTCAGAAACAGCTGCACACAATGGTGATGTTAACCTCACAGGATCAGCAGATGTACAGTGTCAGGTGACGGGGCAACTTAAACAATTACATGACAGCACTTATAAACCATTTCCATATAGCGTCTTCAGTGAACTATTTGATAATCTAACATTGAAATTATTATTAATATTTTGTTGGCTTTGATGAGAACTTAATGTGCTTTTAAAAAAAAGTGCTTTTGGATTTATTATGTGTTACTTGAAGCATGTTTGAAATTGTATTAATATTATTTATAACAGAGTCCTGTGCAGCTTGGCTATGGCTGTGGTAGTTCTAGATGCCTTACCAGAAAAGCTAAATCCAGTGGTTCGTCCTTTAATGGATGTAATTAAAAAAGAAGAGAATGAAGCTTTGCAGGTTAAAATAACATGTTTTCAAAAACTAATTGTATCCGATGTAAATGGTTTTTCACCAGTGTAGTAGACACCATAATGTTTTTTTTTAGTTTTCATATTTTTCTTGGTGATATTTCATTTTTAATTATCAAAGCTGTACTTTTTCTAATAAATCTTACCTTAAATGAAAAGCTTTTTTAAAACAATATTAAAAGTTACAGAATAAATCAAATTAGGTCCTAGCATGTCCACTGTCTTGTATTTTGCTTCTTGCATTGAAGCTTTTTGTTAAAAGCCCTAACAAAGTATACCTTCAAGCTTCTCCTTTCTGCTGTGTATATCTTTAACAATAATTTATAAGTTATGGGTATATGATCATAAAACTCAAAACATACAAATTAATTGCAACTTTTTTTTTAGGAGGAAGCTGCTTCGTGTTTAGCACTTCTCATTAAAGCCTGCATCAATCGAGACCCCAGCCCTAACTCCAAGATTTTGAAAAACCTGTGTGGTTTCCTTTGTGTCGACCCATCTGTTACACCAAATGTGACCAACCCCATGCCACCAAATAGTGCCTCACAATGTGAGTGGATCTTAACATTTGAAACTTGGGTGCATGAAATTTTATTTTATTTGTTACAGCAATTTAAATTGTTGCCATCTCTAATCTTAATTATTAGGGTAAACGTTTGGTTGTATAAGGAAGAATAAGAGATTGATAATACAAAAATATGGAAGTATGAACAATTTGCCTTTTTTATTACATTCAGGTGGTGAATCCAATTCTCTTGAAGTTTCTTGTTCAATTTGTCGTGGGATCTTGACTTTGTCAAATTTACAGAAGGTAAAAGGAGTCTTCCTTGTTTTTTTGTGAATGTGCTAGTTATATTTGAAGGATGTTTAATCTACAGGACTAATATAAAAGTTATATATTTAAAGTATGTACCATATACAGAGCAAATATGAATTTTGTTCCTACAGGTAAATGAACAAAGCATTAAAAGAAAAATGCGTAGAACAGCCGCCATGATAAAAAGTGATGCAGAATCTGCAGGTTTAGAGGCTGAATTTTCACAAGAGCGAACCGAACACCTTGAGGTATTTAGAGAACTCTTTAATTGTTTCTATAATTTAATTCGGAATAACCAAGAGTGCAAATTTTTTGACATGACATAATTTAATTGGGGTTTTAGACATTAATAATCATGATTCATTTAGATTACCAATCTAACCAAATACCTGTCTAATCCAGGAAATTCAATCCACTTTACTCTTCACCTGATATTTTCCTTATTTTCTGTAATGTTCACTTGTCAATTTATTTAGCAACAAAAACAACTGATTACCCAGAGGCAAGGGGCAGAGACGGCACTGAGTGTTTTATGTAAAACATTTGGAACATCCCTCACTGAACAGTTGCCATCATTGTGGAGTGTTTTTGTAGATTCATTTAAGCAATTTGAACATTCTAATCCAGGTAAATTATACTTTTGCAAGTTTTATTTTGTGACATTTAAATTGATTTCACACCTATCTCAATCTTCAATGAAACATTATTTTATTTAAAGTTTCATTTAAAAATAATGGACATGATATAATTAAAATGTTAAAATTTTTATGTTTTACCATTACTTGGCCGTAAAATAGTTGGAAGGGAGGTTAAATTCAGTTGTTAAATCAGTTTTTGAATAATCTTACTCTCCTTAGAGAAAACCAGCAATGGTGAAGGTGAAGTTTCACAGGCTCAAGAGTTTGTAAATAATCTTCAAGCTATAGAGACCATAATCCCTGCTTTGCATCCAGATTTATTGCCGCCAGTAAGCTGTTAGAAAAGTTATTATTTGTTGACTTTTTCTTTGTCTCCTTTTCTATTGTTGAATATGTTTAATAAAAATGTAATTGTAATGTGTTTCCCCTAACATTTGTAAACATTTTGTTACCATTCAAATAATTTACCATGTGTGACAGCACATATCATTGAAAATAAAAGCTATAACTGACTAAATGAAGTGACAAAGGCTAATGAGTGTCTTAAATTAATTCATTTTCTACAAAAATACTCTACAAGTAAATACTTTTTAAAATAAATTATATCATTTTGACATCATGAACATTTCCCCGGTTTTAAGTTCTCTGGCCAGTGTGCAAAATAACAAACTCGTGTGCAAAGTTGCACAGGATCCATTATTTGTGCAAAAATTTCACTCCCCACAAATAAAGATGTTATATTTATTATTCTTATTCTCAACTGCTCGCTGCTTTTATCATATATCTTCATGGCCGCACAGCTTAAAGGGAACATTGTTCATGAAATGGATACAAAACATTTAAGCAACACATTATCTCATGATTAGTGACATTAAACTTCTGTTATATCAGCCATTTTTAATTATTGATTAAATTTGTTTTTCAGATTTTAGATCAACTAGACAAGATGTGCCTCTTTCTCAGCCACTCGATCACTGCTGTCAGGCACATGGCATCTAGGGTGTTGGCTGCTGTCAGCTTGCGCAGCACATTAAAAGTTATGCATTTTGTGATAAATCAGGTTCTTCCTTTACTTGGCGCCACTGATGACGATAACAAAAGAGAGGGAGGAACCGAGGCCATAGCCAGTATCCTTATTGTGTTTTACCTGAGTTACAAATTAATAGAAACTATTGTTTTTTGGTAATATATTTTTTAAAATGTTTAATACAGTGGTACCTTGAGATACGAAATTAATCCGTTTTGAGGTGGCTTTTGTATCTTGGATTTTCATGTCTTGAACTAAGTTTTACATGTAAAATACTTAATCATTCCAAGCCACACAGAAACAACACTAAAAACTGAAAATACCATGGAAAAATATAGAAAAACAAAGTAGGATTCTTCAATCCTTAAAAGTACACATTATAAATTAAATAAATAATGATAAAATAATGAAAAGAAAATAAATGAAAAATAATATGTATACAAATAAACCTTCCGAGTGAGTCGGAGAAGGTGGTAGGGGAGGAGAATGGATGGCAGAAAACATTACGGCGTTATAACACTGAACTTTATGAAAATAATACATTATGTACAAACTTTGCATGAATTAATGCTGAATAAACACTTACATTTAGTACAACTGTACACTAAACAAACATAACATAACACTTTAACTTATGTAGATATATTTATTTTTTTTAATTTACTTTTTTGTTTTGAGCTTCCTAATTTTCTGTTTCACTTTTCATTTCCTTTGCCTCACTTCCACCAACATCTTCTTGTCTTATTTTTTAAAAATATTATTTAATATTCACCTACTAATGGTCTCTTAGCCAATGTTGATCTAAGAAAGCTTGTTTTTGACTGAATTTTACAATGTTTCTAAAATGATTTAGTCTAAGGTCATTGAACTGCTCAAGAACTATTGGTGGAAATTTGAATGCAGTCACGGGATGTCAAGTTGTCGGCTGCGCATTTTTCGTATCTTGGAATTTTTTTCGTATTTAGGAACAAAAAATTCTTCGAGTAGGCTTTAATATCTTGGATTTTACATATCCTGAAGCATTCATATCTCGAGGTACCACTGTAATAATAATTTGTTACCAATGATGATAAAACATTTAATTTTGTCCTGAAATAGATTTTTAAGTCAGTAGTTCATTTCAAATGCTTGGTTGCCATGTTTCAAATCAATAACTTTTGATAAAATTAATGCCTTAACTGATGTGAAGATATATTGGAATCTCTCGGCATTGATTCACTGCCATATGTTATTTTACTTGTTATCCCCATCCTTGGTCGTATGTCTGATCAATTGTTATCTGTGAGATTGATGGCAACTCATTGTTTTGCAACCCTCATTCGACTTATTCCTTTGGAGGTAAATATATTAGTTTAACTACCATAACTAAGTTAGCTAATTTTCTTTTATGTACACAGGGTCAATAGCTCAGATTTTACAAAAGCAACATTTTTTTTTATACAGGCTGGCATTCCAGATCCACCAGCTACAGAAGCTTGGCTATCAGAACGGAAAGAACGAGAACGCAAATTTCTTGAGCAGCTTTTTGACATGAGTAAATTAGAAAATTACAAAGTTACCGTGCCTGTCCATGCTGAGTTGAGAAAATATCAACAGGTGATTGTTGGACTAAAGAAAACCCATCAACACTGTCTTAAAAATTCCTTATTTATAAATGAAATTTTAAAAAAAAATTTGTGTCAATGAATTGAAACATGGTCATACTTTTTTATTACATTTTAAAAACATTTTATAAAAAGGTTTTAAATAGTTTTTACCTAAATTATATCAAAAGACGAAAAATATTCACTGGGCTGCTATTACCTTCTATATTAATAATACATTAAATTAATAATTAATTTTATACAGCTCAACAAAGCTTTTGCTGTTGATAGCATTTCTTACTTAAAAGACACAGTTATCAATATGATTGGCAAACAGCTCTTTGAAAACAGGTTATTATACCTGAATTTATCAGTAAACAGTAAACATAATTTTCTTGTTGAAATTATACTTTGAAAATTTGAAACAAAGAAGCATCTGTCGCTTTAAAAATTGTCCAAATGCTATTAATAAATTAATCTATATATAATTTTGGGAAGCATTGCTGTACACTGTCTATGGGGTAAAAAAAATGACAATGCAATTAATTGAAAAAAGTCCCCAATAAAATCTAAGGACATTAGAATAATCTTCAGATAAAAGTATGTTTTATAAAAATTACTTTTAAAAACTTTCTTTACCCCTAGGATGGAGTCAACTGGCTTGGTTTTTTGAACAAATATAAGCTGCATGGAATTCTCTGTGATGACATGGGCTTAGGGAAAACCTTGCAGTCAATCTGTGTTATTGCCACAGACCATCTTGAACGAGAAAACAAATATAAGGTAATTATTTATATATTGTTTCATTTCTTGCTTTATACGTGGTAAAAGTAAAATAATGAAATAATTATTTTTACTTTATCTGGTGTATAATATTTTTTTAACTAGATTATTTAATGTTAATAACATTTGTTAGTTGTTTCGGAAAGTTAAAAAAAATAAAATAGGTTTTAGTTTTAATGCCCAAGAAAGACCAAAATGTTTACAGTTTATATATGTGGTTTACGTTCTATAAAAATAATGACATTAGTGAAAATCAATGTAAATAACTTCCTATGCTTATGTCATGTAGATTTGTAGAACTTGAAGATTGTTCTCTGTTATGAATCTATAGGAATCTCAAGACCCTGACTGTTACCCACTGCCTTCTATAGTTGTTTGTCCACCAACTCTTGTTGGCCACTGGGTTTATGAAGTAAACAAATTTGTGGACACGGCACACCTCAATCCACTTATGTATGTAGGCCCTCCAGCAGAGAGACTGAGGTAAGATGTAGTCAAATATTTCCACTTCTCTTCTGTAGAACTTTTGCCTGTTAACAGTTTAATTTTATCAGTAAAGAAAAGACTAATTTTTTTTTGTAAACCAACAGGTTACAAAAACGTGTGCCAAAGTATAATTTGATCATTGCGTCATACGATGTTGTCAGAAATGACATCGATTTTTTCAGGTAAGTTTCTTATTTTACTACTTATTTTTAGCATATTATATTTAGAGAAATATTAGTTACTTTGTTTTATCATAATTGTATTGTTATTTGACTGTGCTGTATTGTGTTTACCTCCCAGTGGACTCAGGTGGAACTACTGTGTCTTAGATGAAGGTCACATTATAAGGAATGGGAAAACAAAGGTAATTTTAAATTTATTGTTATTTCCATCACAAATTCAAATAATTTGGGACTTCATTTACCTATTAAGATTTAAAGTAGACCAGAAAATTTATGATAGAAGTTTGTTCTAGGCTGTAAAATAAGGCGCAATTACTTTTAACCAAAGTTATAAAAATAAATGCAGTAGCCTGTTTGACCTTCATTCTTGTATAATAGAATAATTGAGCTCATATTTTAGCCCAAGACCACAGTGTCAGGGAATGCAATAACACATTCTAAACTTGAATGCAATAACACATTCTAAACTTGAATGCAATAACACATTCTAAACTTGAATGCAATATTTCTACTACACTCTTTTATGAAGAATCCAATTGCTTGTGACTTTATCCCATGAAATGAAGTGCTGCATCAAACCTTCATGTGACATAAATTTTGAGAACAGCGCCATGACACAAACAGTTCTAGCATTGGTTTCCAAAAATTATTTTGGGGGGGGGGTGCTAGTTCATTGTTTTAAAAATGTAAATAACTTAATGCATAGCTTTCAAACACAATTTTAACAACTCTTATTTATACTAGTTGTTATTACAAATTTAATTCACTTCAGGAAGTTCTATGTTATTTTTGAAATCACACTTTAAAATCTCCAGCTTGCCAAGGCTACCAAACAGTTGATCTGCAACCATAGAGTCATCCTGTCAGGCACACCTATCCAGAACAATGTCCTAGACCTCTGGTCCTTGTTTGATTTTCTCATGCCTGGCTTCCTTGGTACTGAGAGGCAATTCCAAGCCAAATATGGGAAGCCCATTCTACAAAGCAGAGATGGGAAGAGCTCAAGTAAAGAACAAGAAGCAGGTAGGTTTCTATTGTACAGTAAATGAAAACAATTTCTATTAAAGTAGTTTATCAAGCAATGATAACTGGTAAAAAGATCTGTAAGCTTAGCCAGGGTGACACAGAGGTTGTAGTACAGTAGGGAATTTCCACCACTCCTTTGTAAGGTAAATATTAAGGTAGGCACCTTCATACATGTTCTTTGGTGCCCAGGTGGTCATTTTAGTGTGGACACTTCCGCTTGGGTTGAGGGGGATCCCCTAGTTTTAAATTCCCCTGGGAGGTGGGTGAAATGTTATAAAATAACTTTAGGCCCCAGTGCTGTAGAGTTGTTCCATATTTATGATATGATTAGTGTTGTAAATGGCTTTGGTACAGATGCTGCTTGATACCATCATTCACTTGTTACAATACCATCTTGTCCTAACAGGTGCCCTGGCCATGGAGTCACTTCATCGCCAAGTGCTGCCATTTATTTTGAGGCGTTTGAAAGAAGATGTGCTGCAGGACTTGCCACCTAAAATTATACAAGACTACTACTGTGATCTTAGTCCTATACAAGTAACTGTTGCCAGAGTTTATGTTTCAACAGCTTTTCCCCTGAAACTATTATTCAGCATTATTATGTCTAAAAAGATAAAACATTTCAAACTTAAATATTACAAAATTGTAAGTGGTATCTAAGGGTGCCTATGACTTACATTCCTGAATTTCTCTATTGCCCTAATTTGAACAGGTTGAACTGTATGAAGATTTTGCCAAGTCTAGAGCTAAGCGCAATGTGGATGAAACTGTTACTGGAGGAGAAGAAAGCAAAGAAAAGCATATTTCAAACCAAGGGACAACTCATATATTCCAGGTAATAAACACGCTCATAATTAAACTAAACAAGCATTACTTTGCAAATTTTTGTTTTTACACATTGCTTTTTATTAGTACTTTTTAGTATATGTCTTGTTTTTAACGTGGGAAAAATAGCACTAATTTGAAAATTCTTTTTAAAAAATAGCACCTAAATTTTTTTTATGAACCTAATGGAAAACATGTTGAGATATGCAAATGTCAGCTGACTTTATCAGAATCCTTGACTTCCATACCTTTCACTTAAACATTATCTCATGTCAAAGTAATCTTAAAGAAAACATGTTGAGATATGCAAATGTCAGCTGACTTTATCAGAATCCTTGACTTCCATACCTTTCACTTAAACATTATCTCATGTCAAAGTAATCTTAAAGTTATTTTTAAAAAAAATATGTTACTATAGAACCCACTTATCTCGACCTCGGTTGACTCGCCAACCCTATTAGGTCGACGTTTTTTATTGGAACAGCCGAATTCTCTCTTAGCATTTTCTCTAATCATTATTTTGATTCTAATATCTCGAGCTCAAAAGAGGGCCAAATTTGCAACTTAACGTTAGTTATCTCGATCCCTGTCTGTTCGCCTAGGGACACACTCTTGCATTTTTAGTTAAAAATAGCATCGAAATCTAGCTTTCCTCCAGACTTCCGGCTATTGTGAGATTCTACGAGATTTCAATAAAAATTACCTGATGTTTTTATCTTATTTCACTTTTGATCCGTGTGTGAATTACTGTGAATTAGTTTGATGCGTCTCTAGCGAGTATGTATTCACCCGAGGTGCTCGAAAATCGCGTTATCGGTTTTTAATTTCGAAGCACATGTTAAATTATTATTAAACTTAATTCATTTCCTGATGCATTAATCATTTTATTGTTTAAGATAAACGAATATCTTTAGAAAATAAAATAAATGTTTGTATCGAGAATCGACATTGGTTTTTATTTTATATTTGTAAATTTCTGCTGTTAGTTGGTGCACATATGCCTTTTGTTGTTAGCAAACATGTCTGTACATTTTTATAGCATGCCAATCGCTTCATCAAACAAATAACGGCAACGCTGTTGTGTAAAAAAAAACACCTCCAAAAACATGTGCATGTACATTCTCATTTATTAATGCTAGTGATGAGACGATACCAAAATCATAGGGTGCTTACTGTAAACAAGGCTCCCCAGATTTTAGGATATATAACAGACTACAGACAGTTTACCCACCCCCACTCTCAATCTCCCACACCATTGTTGTTGTTGGTTAGTCCTATTAGCATCAAGTTACCGAAGGAATTCTGAGTCCATTGTAAGCTGAGGGGAAGGACCCAAGGAAGATGGTTTGGAAGAGAATGGTTCGGGGACGATGAGGGGATGTGTAGGTTACAAGGGGGGGGGGTTATTTATTAGTGTAGCTTGTAAGGAAAGTCACGCAAGTGCGCAAGTGCCCTCCAAGGCACAGTATCGCTCAATCTGGGAATCACTGCTGTGAATGATGCTAACTCAGAAACAGTGCAACAAACATCAAGCCCCATTTTACAACTAATGTTCACTGGGAGCGCGCAAGAGAGGAAAACAGGATGTCCCCAATGGACCCGCCATGGCGACGCGGCATGGCGGGGAAGGAGCAGCTGAATTCGTTATGTACTAGGAAAAAAACAGCGCTGACGCAACTAAGGGTTATATTTAAATGGTCCTTAAAAACTAACGGTCTTAACAACCTTAGGAAAGGTGAAGAAATATTAGGGTCCCCATATTCTGATTAATCGTCCCATCACTAATTAACACACATCATGTACATAAAGAAATTTCAAGCACACGTTAATATTTTTCCGGCATATTGGTTTTCGTTTATCTCGATCATCGGTTATCTCGCCGATTTTGTTGCAAACCCCGAGGCTGTCAACATAAACGGGTTCGACTGTAGTGGGAAATCAGGTCTGAAATTAATTAGTGTTAAATAATTCTCACTGATAGGTATGTACTATGTAGTGTCATGGAGTATTATTTGTAATAACTTAGATATCAATACTGTTAAAAAAACTTTTTGGTACCATTCTAGGCCCTGCAGTATCTGCGTAAGGTATGCAACCATCCTGCTCTTGTTTTGAACCAATCCCATCCAAGATACAAGGAGATGATTAACAGCTTACAACAACAGGGAACCAGCTTACATGATTTGTCAAATGCTCCAAAGCTCATTGCATTAAAGTAAGAATAATTTATTAATGGGCACGTCAACCACAAACTCGAAAGCACCACATCAAAACATATCTGTTTACCATTTTTGTAAAGGCTCTAGTTATGAGTTAATTTATTATTTTCTCCTTGTAGCTAATTTTACTTAGGTGCAAACAAAATCAAATTATTATTTTTTTAAATGTTCATATTATTAGAAGTTTTGGTTCATTTGTTATTTGAAAGATTTTATGTTTACAAATTTAAAGCAATATAAATAGATATGTGCAATGAACATCATGTCAGACTATGAAAAACTTAAATTTAGAGGGCAAATTAGTGGGCAACATCTCAACAGGTACAAAAGTTAGGTTATTTGCTGATGATTGTATAATCTATAGAACAATTAAATCAGAACAAGATAGCAAAATTTTACAAAAAGACTTAGATGAATTGATAAAATGGGAAACTAACTGGAGTATGTCTTTCCACCCAGAAAAGTGTCAACTGTTAAGAGTAACAAAGAAAAAGAAACAAATAAATTCAAAATATTACATTCATGGAAAAGAACTGACCCAAACTAAAGATGCAAAATACTTAGGAGTCTTAATAAATGAGAAACTATCATGGAATCCCCATGTCAATGAAGTTATTAAAAAATCAAACAAAACCTTAGGCTTTATAAAAAGGAACTTTAACAAATGTAATAGAGATATAAAACTAAAATGCTACCTCACTTTGGTGAGACCTGTACTAGAATATGCATCTTCTGTATGGGACCCATCCACCAAAGAAAACATTGATAAACTAGAACAAATTCAAAAAAGAGCTGCCAGATTCATTACTGGAGAATATTCGAAACTGACAAGAATAACACCATTAGTTAAATCATTAAACCTTGAAACACTAGAGGATAGAAGAACCAAGAGCAAAGTAGTAATCATACATAAAGCAATTAATTCTAATTTAGAAATACAACACAAAGATAACTTAATACAACCCTCAGATAGACATAAGGATAAAAACACCTTTCTTATTCCGTATGCAAGAACAAACACATACAAGTTTTCCTTCTTCCCGTCCGGAATTCGGGCGTGGAATGGGTTGCCTGAAGAATCCAGGAAAACCAACACTTTATCAACATTTAAATCTCTAATAAAAATGCAGGACTAAACACAAACCATAGATAAGCGTAGGACGCAATAATCTTCTGTATAGAAGGAGCGTCTGTAAACAGATAAGATAAGATAAATTGAATGTTATTATAATAAAGAAGAAATATTTATTTCAAATGCAGAGTGTAAAAAGAAATTATGATTTTTAACCTTAGAAAATTCAGGCTTACATTAATATTTGTGTTAATGGTGATCTTATCACTTGCTGAAGAAATGAGATTTTTTCCTGTTACTTAATATTGTTTTCTTGGCTTATAATCAGACAACTGCTCCATGATTGTGGTATTGGATTGAACAATGGAAATTCATCTGGGCCTGGCTCTAACAGTCAGATAGGTGTTTACAGCACGCCAGTGGTCAACCAACACAGAGTACTGCTCTTCTGTCAACTTAAGAGCATGTTGGACATAGTTGAGAAAGATTTACTCAAGTAGGTTATATGTAAAATATTCTTAACAAAAAATATATTGATTTAAACGAAAAGTTAGTAAAAGAAACTATTTTTTAACTCAGTTCTTCAAATGATATGATTTTTTCACTTTCAGTTTAAAATAATTATTTTAAGATGGAAATACAGTGGTACCTGACGTTACAAACATCTCTGGTCATGAACTATTGAGGTTACGAACAAATCTTTTTTAAAAATTTCTTTCGGGTCACGGCTAGGCTACAAACCAAGATGAGAGAGCAAGGTTTAATATTCTCGATCAACAATCTTTACAGTAAAAACAAAGGCCACGCAGTACTGACATAGCTTAGCGCTAGTCTAGTAGCCTAGTTTTGCAGGCATGTGCAGCCTAAATTTCAATGGCCTTCCTACAAAATGGTAAAATAATTCTTAGCAGCTGCACTGTCTTCGGTTTATTGCTTTGTTTATTTTTTTTGTTAATTCCAACAATTATGAATTCAACAAACGTTACTTTGCTGCTAGGTAGACAAAGCTTACAACAGTGGGAGAAAGAATTAAGAAACATGAAAATGGCATCCATCAGAGTACAGCATTGTAAAACTAACTATTTCCAAATTTTATAAAGAACAAAAAGTTACTCAAATCAGTCCATCTCTTTTTAAATCCTTTATATTAACTCATGGTGTCTGGTTGATTGGTTGCTTGTTTGTCGAAAAAACTTTGGATCGATTTTTAACCCACTTCCTCGTAAGCTAGCAAGCTGAAATTTTGCAGGCAGTTTTGTGCCGATGATAAACGATGTATCGAAATTTCAGATCAATCGCATGTACTGTTATTAAATTGTTGAATTTTTAAATTATTTTATTTATCTCTATGTATCATGTTAAATTTTTGAGATAGCGTGTCGTGGTGCGTATTATATTGAACGACGTTTTTATTAATACTTTCTTGTTGCGCGATTTGGTGCGCATTATATTGACAATACTTTTTATAAACATATTCCCAATCGGTGCGCATTATATTAAACACGTTTTACGAGACATAACTAAAACTTTGTATTTTTGGATTGTCTTGCGCTGCGTATTATAATGAACATTCTTTTAGTTATGTCTCGTACATAAAGGATTTATAGTCAAAAACTGGGTTTTTTACGGGTTATTTTTATTAAATATGTGAAGTTCACTTGGTTTTGGTGTTTTGTCAAGTAAGGGACTGATTGTTATTAAAAACAAGAATGACTCTTGAAAAGCATTGTGTCTGTTTCTTTGATTTTAATGTTTTAGGGTTGTAACCTGAAGTAACACTGTAGTAATTTAGAAATGTTTAAATATCAAATGTTAGAAATGTTTACATGTCACACTGCACCCCTCATTTAATGACAACTAAATTCTTCTTTTGATGTTGATACTTTTCTTCAAAATGTTCTTATCATTATACTAAGTCAATTTTAAAATCCTGCAGATCACAAATGCCGGGTGTTACATTCTTAAGACTTGATGGTACAGTGCCTGCTGGTTCTCGACATGATATTGTACATAGGTAAGTCACAGCTTTTCACCTGTTATTAATTTGTTTTTATGTTAGCCATTGTCTGTGGAAGTTTTCTGGTGGCTTAGAGTACTTCATATCTAACTCCATCTTTTGGGTGTAAAGGATCTTGGTATTTCCTTTCCTCCTTTCTATTATTTCTTTTTGTTAATTATGTTAATCGATTTTACTTTAAGGATCTATATAGGAAATAGAGTCTTGACATTTTTATTGATTCTGGCTGTTTCACATGTTTAAATTTCATATAAACTATTGATGAGAAATATTTAAGTACAGTATGAAGAGTCAACTATTTGATTTCCTTGTTTTCCTGCACCTCTCAAATGCTTACCTAGCCTTTATACTTGCTTTTTGTATCTACCATTTTAAATCATTGCTGCTGCTGAAATAAGTTGAAGGTCCCAATTATATGATACATATAAAAATAAGTTTTTGATAATTAAAAAAGTATTTTGTAGATTCAGTGGATTTTAATTACAACAAATATCCGCTATAGTTAAATGTTTGTTTACTCTGTACTAACTATTGCGATGGTCTTTGCTCCAGATTTAATAACGACCCATCCATTGATATCCTGCTGCTGACGACACATGTTGGTGGTTTGGGTTTGAATCTCACTGGTGCTGACACTGTTATTTTTGTAGAGCATGACTGGAACCCTATGAAAGATCTTCAGGTTAGTTCTATTTATCACCCTTAAAACAGATTACATTTGTTTCAAAATTTAAATTTCTTTATTGAAAATATTTTATTATTATAAATTATAAGTTCAACCAAAGTCAGTATAATAAAATATGAAAAGGTCTCTATTGTGAAGAAGCCTCCCCTCTGCCCCTTTCGACAGACATTTTTTACTCAAATGAAAACCTGGCTTTCTAGCTGAGAGGAATTAAGTATTGGAACTAGTGGGTCATTATATCATGTATCCCATGAGTTTAACCTGAGAATTTTAAAGATCAAGTAATACATAAACAATAAGTATTTAGGCCTATATATGTTTAATATTTCACTTCAATTTCAGATTTTCATAACATAATAATAACATTATGATGTAAAAATAAACTCTCATTAAATATTTGTTTATACAAGCCACAGATATCAAATTTCATGTTTGTTTAGTATGAAATATATCATCATAGTGTATTATGAAATATATCATCATAGTGTATAATAAAATATATCATCATAGTGTATAATAAAATATATCATCATTGTGTATAATAAAATATATCATCATAGTGTATAATAAAATATATCATCATAGTGTATAATAAAATATATCATCATTGTGTATAATAAAATATATTCTTAAATCACATAAAACAATTTTAGTAATTTAATATTTAGAACAGTTTATACATATTTTAATATTTAAAGTAATACATTTATTTTAAAAAAAATTATATAAAAAATGTACATGAACGTTTTCAACAAGTGCTCTAGTGAAGAATACCATCAAAATATCAATGAGGATAATTTCCTCAAAAGTATCATCTAGAGATTGCTCAATATTTCCACCAGTAATACTGATTTTAATAGAGACTCAACTGTCATGTCAATTAGCGTCTGTAAAAGGGGGGGAAAAAAGAGTTCAGAATGTTTCTCCACATACTAATATGTTTATGGTAAATCAATTGAATGGTATTTAAGCTAATTATAATAAATCCACCTCCATAATCAAGAAATGTATGTATTAACACTAAGTTTCTCAGGATCAAGAGATGAACCTTCAGCTCATTGAAAGATGTTACAGGCAAAAATAAAATTTCAACTATTGTTACAGATTTTATTATAAACTTTAACTGTCCCAATAAAATATATATCTTCTGAAAACTTTCAATTTTTACAAAAATTTACTTTTATGTGCAGGCAATGGATCGTGCACATCGTATAGGTCAGAAGAAAGTAGTAAACGTCTATCGCCTTGTTACAAGAGGAACTCTAGAGGAGAAAATTATGGGGTAAGAAAACATTGTTGGTAAGTTTAATTATTTCAGTACAGATCCCCTGATGTTGGCAAATGGGATCTAGGCCAATGGCCCATATCACAGCCCTACAAGGATCATTGTGTAGACATTTAAGGTGTTACACACTTTTTAAATGTGTTACCATAGAGAGAATTATATCTTTGAATGAATGAGTTGTTCTTAACACCTACAATACATTATTATAAGAGTCTATATTTCAAATATGATCCTCACCTATGCTCCACAGACTACAAAAGTTCAAGATGGCTGTTGCCAACACTGTAATCACCCAGGAGAACTCGAGTCTCTTGACCATGGGCACAGATCAGCTGTTAGACCTTTTTGTGCTTGATGATGGCAAGAAGAGAAATGGTGCAGCTGTGAGCTCAGGCATTGATGATGACATTAAGAGTGGCGCCCCTAAGAGACAGAATGTTAGAACCATCCTGGAAGGCTTGGAAGAACTATGGGATGAGTCACAGTATGAAAATGAATACAACATGGAGGCCTTCATGAAGTCTTTAGGAAATTAATCCACAGTTTCACTTCATAAGTAAACAAGAAATTTACGGATATCCTATGCAGATGTTAAAAAAAATAATTAAGATCCAGTTTTTAAAAAAGTAATGAATTTTTTACCTTTTTGTTGTAATCCTTTTGTCAGTATTGAAAAGATAACACAGCTATCCCGTATATTTAATTTAATTCTATTGGTGCTGTATATTTTAAAATATCTATTAATTCATGAAGTTTGAAAGAAAGTGAAAGAAAAAAAGAATTCCTCGCTTTCAAACATTTTATTTAAGCAATAAAACTAATATTTTGCCAACAATTTAATTTTAAAAACATGAATTAAATTAACTGCAGACTATTTCAATTGGTGTTGAACACCACCTATTAGGTTTGACTACTTCAATTGGTGATTCGTTTATCAATTAATGTAAATATTCAAACTATTTCTTCACTGATATTATTTGTATTGTTAAAACAATGTTTTTTATTTTCCACTTCAAAAATCTTTGATGTTACATACAGAAAATATTTCATCCAAATGTTTTAACAAAGAAGAACAAATCAGAGATTAAAATCTGCCAAACATTAGCAATAAAGAAAAAAAATTACTTTATACCACAAATACCCTTGTTTGGGATTTTATTCTTATCACGTTAAAATGTATTTTTTAAATGAAAAAATTAAGTTAAAATTGTGGCTTAAAATTTATATTTTAATTTGAACTAGAATCATAACCATAGATGCGGCAAATCTTTTATTATAATTTTTTTTAAATAAAACCAGCAGGTCTCAAGTTTTCAATTCTCTGTTAAATGTATTGTTAATTTTTGGTGTCATGCCAACACTGTATCTCAAAGTTTACTAAAAACAAGAGAAATAACGATTAATTTAAGAAATAATTGATTCTCTACACATTTGAATTTACATTGAGATAAAATTTAGCTGCATTGATCCTTTAGAAAATTTTTGTAAACGGCAATTAAGCTGTTAAAATAAACCTAAAATACTTGGATGTTTATCTGAACATTTTAAAATTTTTATTGTATGTATGACAACTCTTCAGTTTGTTCATAAAATAGTTTTTTATGATAGCACTTAAAAATTATACGTTTATTTTTTAATTGTCTCTGAAAATTGAGCTTCTATAGTTCAAATTTAAGCAAAAAGTAATGTATTTACAAATCTGGCTATGTTTTTACTTATACTTTTGGGCATTTATGTTTGGTTCTTTTGGAGTGCGTTTTATTAATGGTGAAAGATAAAATGTTTTATTGGTACTAATTTTTTTATTAAATGGCCTATTATAAATTTAAAATGTATTATGGATTATGTGTTTTTATAATCTTTTTAACGAGAGATTCAATATTTATTTTAACAACAAGGGGTGTGTAGCGGGATGGCTTTGAAATAAACCTTAAAAGTAAACATGATTAAATATTGGGTGAAATTGTAGTTTAGAAGGAATGCGATGGAATATTGAATACACGTCTAAATAAATATCTATCAAAAACATTAAATTTCTTCAGGCTTAATAACAAAAATAAATACAGTGATAGAGTGAAGTATGGAGTAATTGTAAGACCATAAGATTTCATAGGGGCAAATAGATAATTTTAATGTGTCTGTCTGTTTATAAACACTTTATCTATTAATTCACTAGCGTGAGTTTTATTCATGAATTTAGTGAGCAGATTGAAACATAAAATGCGAATTTCTTGTTATAGTCTCATAATTTAAAGAGTACACATTGTTTATTATTTCTCATTAGGATGGAATAGACATGATACATTTTAACATGATAAAGGGACCATTCATCACAATGGCATTATTACTTACTTTTGTGTGTTTTCTTAACACTGTCATGTGACATATGAGACAGACGTGTTGCCTTTGTCATTGAAATTGACCATAGCTTTTAAATAAAAAAAACAGAGCTAAAGAAATATTTATATGCACATACTAACACACATATGGCCTCAAAATAGTTCTATGCATTTATAAATATATTGTTTGTGTATCAACCCATAAATTATTCACAATTTTTTATGATTTGTTCCTTGACCTATAATTTAAAATTCTGTTTCAATCTTGTATCAACTACGGACTTCCTCATTTCTTTACCAAGGCTTCCACACATTAATTTTTCATGTATGCTTTAGTTATATTGTCATAAAAATGCAAGCCATCTTCTTCTTCAGTAATCAGCAGAAATAAAATTAAAACTCACATTCTATTCTGAATAATTAAAAATAATTTGTTTTACAGTTGCTTTACATTGAGATTTGCAATGGTACTATGATAAATAATAATTTCTGTGTTCCAACATTTGTTGATATAAAACTGGCACTGCGTTCAAGCCATATTAAGTAATTAAATAGCGAAGCAAATTAAATTCATGTGAAAACTTGAAAGGAAAAAAAAAGAAGAAAATTTAGTTTGATTGTACTTTTTTTTTAAGCCTCCACAATCTTGTACCAATATGTATTTCCTTTTTAATAACTATTTGTTTTGTGTACAAAGAAGTGTAAACTTAAAAAGTTATGTTTTATCTTATCACACTATTTGAACTGTAACATCTTTGTTAACCTGATATCTCTTGCCATTTTACATTGCACAAGAATATCTCAATCCCTCTTGAATCCTTCATACATCATTGTTATTTGTTCTTTTTGAGTTAATTTATGATATTCTATTTACAGTAGTCACTTGCATTCATTAGTAAGTTACACAATTGAAATTCTGTCCAAAGAACTACAACTCAATTGACATGGCGGATCCCATCACACAATGACTCCCAAAAATGCCAGCTGGTGCTTGAGTAGTTTAGTAGTGTACATTGGTCATGGTATATAGAGACACTATCTTCTATTACATCCAATCACTATGTCAAGTCACAATATTTTTATTGACTATAATTATTAAACATCCATTTTAAGATCATTACTTCTTTATGCATTGCAATTTTTTCAAATTTATCAAGCCACTAATTTCTTTGTCCCAAAACTCTGAAATTCCCTGCTGAAAATATTTATTTTTGAAACCAAGACACTCCATATATGTCGTCAGACCCTTAAATTAATTTATGTTAAGGGAAATGGACTCGAAATTTACCCGATGTGTATCAGATATTCAATATATTTATAAGACTCTAGTCACACAAGTTTGAGAGTATCGAGATTTTCTTGGTTTTATCATGTATTCATAACAAGTTACAAATAAACTACATAATAACTTCAAATTAATGTATACTAATTGTTTTGAAGAAAAAAATGTTTCTCTCACATGGGTTTCAAATGCAAAATGTATGTGAGACTACAATCATGCTTATAGATTAATAGATGGATAACATGTTTACCTTGTTTACAGGTTTCAAATGCAAGCTGGCTAGAAGAAAACAATTCAACTACATATTTCCGTCCTTGCTTAGTGTGCTAATGTTAGACAAATAACTTTGTGATCATTGAACAACTGGGAATTTCAGGGCTCTGTTCTAATTCATCTGATAATAATTGTTTTATCTGCTTTCAATTTTCAACATTCTCTGATAGAAAATTTACATAAACTATAGTATAATTTTATTACCTGTTGCCAAAAGGAATAGCTCGAATTCTGAACTAAATGACTACGATGTTGTAGTGTTATAATTAGCAATCCATTTATAGTAATGTATACCCAATATCTTAAATGAAGACATTTTATTAATTTGCCTCTTAGAGGCGAAATAACATATACATTGTCATTGAACACACTTTTCAAGATCAAAAAGACCTGTTTTAATAATTTTAAAGTATAAATTGTATAAACCTATAACTAGATTAAATTTTTAAATGAATTCTATTATAGACATAGGACGATATAGTTCAGGATATATAGGACTATATAGTTCAGGATATATAGGACTATATAGTTCAGGATATATAGGACTATATAGTTCAGGATATATAGGACTATATAGTTCAGGATATGTCATTGAAACTTTACCTTAAGCACTTTGGAAACAAGTCAAACTCAAAGGGACCCAAAATAAATTCCAACTTGCGGAGTTTTCGAGTTAGAGAAAATGGCGTAATAGACGCAGAATTCGGCCGGGACTTAACAATTAATTCGATATAGGGAGGTTTTCGACTTAGCGAGGTCAGACTTTAGTTGTATAACAAAGATTCCCTGTTTTTAACATTGAACAAGAATAAACTTTTGTTAGTTGATGCTTGAAGTTTTGTATCAGTCAAATGAAATTATGTAAACGCCTGAATTCTGCCTGATATTATTGATGCCCTGTGGTCTATCACGCAGTGAAATACAGTAAGTACACAGTATGTGAAATACAGTAAGAATACCGTATGTGAATCACAGTAAGAATACCGTATGTGAAATACAGTAAGAACACCATATGTGAAATACAATACAAAAGTTTAGATTTGAAAAACTATTCACTAAGCCTTTCCAATTCTAAGCTTAATTCTGATTTCATTCTTTATTTGAAATTGTTTACTCTTGAAAAGTTGTTTGTGTGTCCAGTTACAGGTTTGCACGTGTCAGGACTATTCCATTGAAATGACTTGTACAGTTGTACACAGTCTCTTCTTTATCTTTCATTAGCTTTTTTTTAAGCTGACCAGTGACTTCTGACCAGAAAGGGCACTATTTTGTGAGACATTCTTTTCTAAAGCTGGATTGGAAACGGTATTGTAGACATTTTATCTTATAACTAGCAGAATCCTTTTAGAATTAAAATATTTTTGATTGAATATTAAATATTTTTAAATTAATCACGAATACAAATAAATGAAAGATATTCAGCTTTTACAATGTACTCTTATAATAATGCCATATTTTTATTTTGAGAATATAGTTCCCACTTACTTCTTTCATTCACAAATTATAGTTATAGTGCTATTTTTATCAAAGACTGATTTGGAGCATGCAATTTTTTATCATTTTTTTTCTGTTATGAAACATTTTGAACATTTATTGTTATTGACTTGTACATAACAATTGAACATTTGTGATTTGATTTTAATTTCGGTAACATAATTAAAAAGCTTCCATAATTTCATTCTGATATTCAGTTTATTACTTTCCTATTTGTACTTTTAAACATGACCTTCTGTCTTGGAGAGATCTATTTTATAAATTATAATATCAGCAAAATTACAACTGAAATTATTAATTTCTCCTAATAAAACACAAAAAGTCAAAAAGCTTTTTCAATTGTGACATTGGTTAAAAATAATTTTCAAACAAATGCAAGATCTTCCAATGCATTGTCACGAAAGGTCAGACAGATTATTTGTCAAAGCAGACATCTCTCCTCCTGCGAACTTTTCCATATAAAAATGAGGCAACAATATAATTTTTAAATGATAAGTTTTGATTTGTATAACATCATTTAAAATAAAGTAAATTGTACCTTTAATTTTGTATCTATTAAGATAAAGTAATGGGGGTGAGACTGTAATCAGGCTGTTAAATAGGTACATTTATAATATAAAAAAACAGGGTATTAGTAGTCCTGAAAAGACGTAACACAACAGCGTAACAACGCTGTTGTGTTACGTCTTTTCAGGCCTACTAATACCCTGTTTTTTATATTATAAATTTACCTATCTATTAAGTATAAGAGTGGCAAGAGTAAAATGTTGCTTCACTTGATAGACGGCAAAGTGTTATGATAACATAACATCCAACAACATATTATTAGGGAGCTTTTATTATTTATTTTTTTTACTGATTTCCAATATTCAGACATGAATTTTTAAACATTTTAACCAATGACCCACATTATGTGGAAGTGAACTATCGAATATCATCAAGAGTAGCTCTACAGCCAAAGTAAACTATCGAATGTCATCAAGAGTAGCTCTACAGCCAAAGTAAACTATCGAATGTCATCAAGAGTAGCTCTACAGCCAAAGTAAACTATCGAATGTCATCAAGAGTAGCTCTACAGCCAAAGTAAACTATCGAATGTCATCAAGAGTAGCTCTACAGCCAAAGTAAACTATCGAATGTCATCAAGAGTAGCTCTACAGCCAAAGTAAACTATCGAATGTCATCAAGAGTAGCTCTACAGCCAAAGTAAACTATCGAATGTCATCAAGAGTAGCTCTACAGCCAAAGTAAACTATCGAATGTCATCAAGAATAGCTCTACAGCCAAAGTAAACTATCGAATGTCATCAAGAGTAGCTCTACAGCCAAAGTAAACTATCGAATGTCATCAAGAGTAGCTCTACAGCCAAAGTAAACTATCGAATGTCATCAAGAGTAGCTCTACAGCCAAAGTAAACTATCGAATGTCATCAAGAGTAGCTCTACAGCCAAAGTAAACTATCGAATGTCATCAAGAGTAGCTCTACAGCCAAAGTAAACTATCGAATGTCATCAAGAGTAGCTCTACAGCCAAAGTAAACTATCGAATGTCATCAAGAGTAGCTCTACAGCCAAAGTAAACTATCGAATGTCATCAAGAGTAGCTCTACAGCCAATTATGGCCCTTGCCTGCTCGATAAAATATTTGGTTTTTAGGCTCTTCATTTCCACACAACAAAACAATTTCGAAATTCTGCAGTTATTCAAAACTGTTCTTTCATACTTTGATTTTTAAAGTGAGAAATGTAGCGATCACACATGATGTATGTAATGACATTTCCTTGTCTTGTACTACAAATTAAAAACCAATTGATTTACAAAACCCAAGTTTATTAATTATTTCATATTCAGTTGCACGTTTTTTCTCTTTATATGGGGTTACATTTTGTTCAAGTGCATTTTACACAATATTGATTTAATTTTTTTGTTTTAATAAGCTGCGGTTTATTTAAATTAGATAAGGTCAAAGTTTATCAGAAGCATTTCCTGTGTACTATGACTGCCCCTGACTCGGTGTATTCCTGTTTGGTAATCCACATCTGCTGGAATGTGGATAGTGACGCTAGTATCGATCCTCCAATCCACACCGAGTACTTGCGTTCTGGCGGGGCGATCACCTTGACCTTTACCACAGAGGGCGCCAAACTGCTGACCTCGTGGGTCATGCGGTCGGCTATCCCTGGATACATCGTTGTCCCACCTGACAGGACGATGTTGTTGTAGAGGTCCTTGCGAATGTCGACGTCACACTTGAGGATGGAGTTGTATGTGGACTCGTGGATTCCTGCCTGCTCCATACCAACGAACGAGGGCTGGAACATGGCCTCTGGACATCTAAGACAGATATACGTAGTCAATAGTCTACATCAAAATATGCTCATTGATCTAAGTACGGGAGTTTCAGCACCATGAGAGACCCACTTTGTACATCATCAAAATGTTTTGAATTTTAAAAATATAGATCTTTTTATTATTATTTTTTTTAATTAAAATTTTTTTTTAAGTACAGTAAAATATGTGTTAACAAAGGATTATTAAATAGAAATCTTGTAGCAAGTTAAAACATGGTTATAAACTATATCATATCTGCCATAGTTACAAGTTCTAGCTTCACCAAATGGTAAATAATAAGTACATTTACTTTTTACTATTATGCAGGCCTATGGGGCAAGTGGAGGAGTTTTCACAAGTTTCTGTTGCCACGGCATTCGAGGGGATTGTGTGGCTAGCACAACGTCCAGCCACGGCATTCGAGGGGATTGTGTGGCTAGCACAACGTCCAGCCGCCTTTACTTTATGCCAACTGTCAGGTATCATACATCAGAGCTGGATTCACTCAGCGACATCCTTGAACCGTGCCTTAAAAAGACTTGAACACGTGACTCTCGACCACCATGATAGCGAATTTTATTATAGTTACATACCTGAATCGTTCGTTACCAACTGTTATAATCTGCCCATCAGGGAGCTCATAGCTTTTCTCCAGTTCTGACGACTGGGCTGACAGTTTCATGCCCTCCTCAAAGTCCAGTGCAACAAAGCACAGTTTTTCTTTGATGTCCCTCACAATCTCACGCTCTGCTGTGGTTGTAAAACTGTAACCTCTTTCTAAACGACAATGAAACGTTAACGTCTGTGCATTTTGTTGACATCAAACAAGTTTACACAGTTCATTGACAAATGTTACAGCTTGAACAGAGATGAACAATAGAACAAAACTTCATTCAAAAATCATTAGACAAATGATATCTTCTATAAGCAGCAATGGTTTTTGTCAAAAGATAATTATATTTTTAAATCCCTTATATTAACTTCGCGGCCATCTCTGTCTCTCTCTCTCTCTGTCTTGGGCGGGCGGAAAATTAGAAGTAAAAAATGACCCACTTCCCGTGATCCGATCGAGCTGAAATTTGGCACATTGACCCGTCTGACCTAACAATGCATCGTATCAAAATTTCAGATCGATCGAACGTACCGTAATTAAATTAATGCATTTTTAGTTTATCCTTATATGAGGTATGTAATTTAAATTCACGGTTTGTTATTGTTTTTTTGCCACGTGAAAGTTTGAGCTGACGCATTGAGGCGACCCAACGAAGCGACGGGGCGCTTTTGTTTACATTTTACGTGTCACTCTGAGCTCGGTCAAGCGAATCGTTGACCAGACTTTTCCCCTCTCCCCCTCCCACCCACCCCTCCCCCTCTAGGGTTATGAAGCAAACTTGAGTTAAGACAGATTCAGTCTGTAAATGTTTGAAAATAATCAATACTGTTAGTTATGTCTCATATATAAGGGATTTATAGTCAAAAACTTTGTTTTTACGGGTTTGTTTTATTTAGATAAAATATCTAATATCGAATTATTTCCTTTCATTTAAGGGTCGAAAGATATAAGCAATATTATGTAATTGTTCTCTGGCCTCAATTGATCAATGTGAATGATATATAAGTAATTATTCTTTATTGTTCCAAAGAGGTCATGTCGTATTTTAAGTTCATTTTTAGGTAAGGAAAATAATTTAGAAGCTTTGTCTTGTCGTCAGTGGCGTAACAACGGGTTGGCATAGGGGCAGTTGCCAAGGGTGCCAGCTCAAAAGGGCGTCACTAAATCTCTAATTTTTAAAATTTGTATTAAAATAAATACAATCGGACCTCTCTAAGTCGAACTCATTAGGTCCCGAAAAAAAAATCGACTTATGAAGATTTTGAGTTAGGGAAAATGGATAATAGGCACCGATTAATCAAGGACAATGTAGTATTTGGGAGGTGGGGGGAACAACCGGCTAGTAGGCTTGACAGGAAAGAGAGGCGGTGTCTGATGAAAGAAAGCCAACTTGATTTGACATACCGACACAAGCCCATGAGAGGAGACACCTTCCCTCCCCTCCCCCAATTTACTCCCTCCACAGTGGGATGGGGGAGTAAGATTTTTCTTTTAAAAATTTTTAAAATAATAGTCACAGCATGCATCAAATTAAGGGACGCGAATTAGTTACCACTCCTTTTTCTTGTCTTTATCATTTTTGTACTAGCAAGTCCCTCGCTGGATGCACTAAGACAGGGGTCGGGAAACCATGGCTCGCGAGCCAGATGTGGCTCTATTGGTGGCTGCATCTGGCTCTCAAACGAATGTTCGATTTAAAAAAAACACATTTATTAAGACTCCTTTTGATCTAAATCTTAATTGCATATAAAAAACAGCAGTTTAAATTACACAAAATGCACACATTTATTTGAATTTTTAGTTTTAAACATAATATATGGCTCTCACAGAATTTCTTATCAAAATATGAGGTGTTTATGGCTCTCTCAGGCAAACAGTTTCCCGACCCCTGCACTAAGATAAGAATTTACGTCCATTTGCGTGGCTCTACGGCACACGTATTCTGAAATGTCACTCCAGAATAATAACCCAAACGCCTTGGAAAATTCAATTAAGAGAGGTTGAAAGCCAAAAATCTTGGCGTTAAGGAGATCTAAAATACATTTCTCTTATGGAATTTTGCCGGGACCTAGTAATTAATTCGATATAGGGAGGATTTCGACTCAGGGACATTCGACTTAGCGAGGTCCGACTGTATTTCACTTTTATCCTCGATAACAAAAAGGTGAATAATTAATTATATTTAAATATATTTCATTTAAATTATTATAATAATTTTTATTGTTTGTGGCCTTTGCGGGGCTTCTTATCACACACATATCAATATGATTTTACAGTCTTTCTTTTAAAAAGAAAAATCTTACTATCCCCATCTCACTGTCGAGGGAGTTAAGTGGGTGGGGGGAAGGGAAGGTGTCTCCTCTCAAGGGCTTGTGTCGGTATGTCAAAGCAAGTTGGCTCCTTTCATATGAAACATCAGACACTGCCTCTCTTTTCTGTCAAGCCTTCTAGCAGCTATGACTGCCCCCCTCTTAATATCAACATTGTCCCAGTTTAATTAATGGGCCCCTATTACGCCAGTTTCCCTAACTTGAAAACTCCGTAAGTCAATTTTTTTCCCTTGAGTTCGACTTAGTGAGGTCCGACTGTATTAGCAACACGCCAATACACCAGCTAACGGAAGTTATATTCCCGTTGTATGACTGTCACTGTCAGACTACGTAACTATTGTCATAAATAAAATAAGAGAAATTCAATATTATTTTCTAACAAATGAAAAAATCGCAAAGCTGAAACTTGTCAATTTATCAAGGGTGCCAAAAATAAATTAGCCAAGGGTGCCAAAAACCTAGTTACGCCTCTGCTTGTCTTGTGATTAAATTATTCTAATGTGTTGCCTTGATTAAGATGTGGATTTGATTTGTGTATGTGCTGTAAATGAATAGGACCATGACAATATAATAATAATAAATTTCCGTTTTTATAAACTCAATCGAATTATTTAAATTGAATATAACTAGATACGACCCGCGACGTAGTATACGCCGCAGACTTGCTCATATATAGTGCAAAGAAAGGGGGAAAAGAATGGGCACACATAAACATTTTTAAAAAATTTAAAAATAATATGTCAGCTGGGGTTTGAACCCAGGACCTTCCGCATGTTAGGTGGAGGTAATGACCACTTCACTACGATTTGCATGTTATTCTGTGAAGGAACAACGAAAGTGAACTCAAGAAGCATTGTTGGTCTTGAGACATTCCCCTCCTCCACACCCCCTCCGTCTCCACCAACTTCGTTTGCCAACATTAAACTGTGATTGGTCGACCCCAGCGAGGGTCATTCGCCACGCTTATTTGCACAGTACTCGATCTTGTTCTGGTGAATTATATAGATAATAATAAAAGATATTTCAATCGATTGGATGGTTTCCGCTCATATCTTAAACATCATTTTTTTCAGTGACTTTGTGGTACACGAAATTCTGAATATGTTGGAATGTCTTCCATACACTAGTAGTTGGTAAGATTTCAATAATGGCTTTATTACCTCATACACTAGAAGTTACGAAGATTTCAATAATGGCGTTATTACCTGTAAGTATTTTCATCATGTAGTCGGTGAGATCTCTACCGGCGAGGTCAATGCGCAGGATGGCGTGGGGCAGTGCGTAGCCTTCATAGATGGGCACCGTGTGGGTCACGCCGTCCCCTGAGTCCAGGACGATGCCCGTTGTTCGTCCAGATGCGTACAGACTCAATACAGCCTAAACGAAATTATACAATGTGATTTATGACCCTCTTTCAAGTCCATGACGGACTATGGGGCAAGGGATGTAGCGTTCACAAGTTTTTAGCCACAACTAACGAGCAGGGGAATGTGTGGCCAGCACAATGCCCCAGGGGCCATGCCAGTACCTGGGCTCGAACCCGTGACTCGGGATCTGCCTCGGATCGATAGTCCAGTGCGCTACCACTTAGACCATCGCGCCACAACGTGATTTAAAAAGTACTCAAACCAGTGAAATCTTTGAGACGATGTGCCAAAACTTTTTGTTAAAATGTGTTATTAGAACCCCAAAACGCTTACTCGCCAACATTTAATCCCACCCTTATTTAAGACAGCACAAATAGATTTAAGGTAGAAAATGATAGCTCTGCTTTTAAAATGATTATAAAAAGCAAAAAACTTTATTTCTGGAGAATCTTAGAGTTTACGCAATAAATAACACACTGTCGGAGAAGAGATTTCAACCTCTTTAGCTTTGGTAATAGCAAGAATATTATTGTAAACTTAAGTTTTATTTAAATCAAAGGCGTTGTCACATAAATAAATGGGGCAACAACCACTTTGTTAAAAAAAATATTCCAAACCATTTGATGCATAGAATTACACAAATTCATCCTAAATAGTCAGGATTTAGCTAACAATCGATAGCAAAAGTTTGAATTTGTTTCATGTTTTTTATCGTTATTTGAACCTAAGTGTCTGGGATTTTACAACTTTACAGCGTTTGATGCAAACTTGATGGAGAGAGATTTAACGATTTCACAAGTGAATAGCAACAATACCTAAATGTAGGAACTTTTATTTACACCCTGCCAAATTATTTCCCATGTATTTCTTGGTGTACGAATAGGTTGTAACATATGTTCTCTGACGGTGTCCATTTTCTTCGCGTTTTTAAAAAAAAATTACTGCTGAGGTGTTTGATTCTTTGTACGATAAAAAGATATATTCCTTTAGTTTTAATGACAAGGTAAACATTTTAAAAGTTTGTCTGCCATAGATACCACCACTTTTCTACACAGACTTATCTGCATGTAAATCAAGAATTAGTGGATATGAATTTGATCGGGGTTGTCTCAGCATTAGGAAAATAGCCGATGGAATTAACTTTAATGAAAATTTTTGACAAAAAATGGCATATACAATACACTGCTACTGGAAGAAAAAATGGCATATACAATACACTGCTACTGGAAGAAAAAATGGCATATACAATACACTGCTACTGGAAGAAAAAATGGCATATACAATACACTGCTACTGGAAGAAAAATGGCATATACAATACACTGCTACTGGAAGAAAAAATGGCATATACAATACACTGCTACTGGAAGAAAAAATGGAATAGGGAGTTTTGAGGAGGATACAGTCACTTTCTGAGTGGCAGTTGTTACATGGAAAGACTTGAAGATGTTGTTGAGTGTTGACTATACCATCCTATCAAGCATTGTCTGCACAGACTCTAACTAAATTCACCAGAAGACATCAGCGAACATTGAATGACACTTCGACACCCGCTGTCCAAGCTAAGGGAGCAACATTCAACTATGTTCCAGAGGTTAAACACTACGAGGAAGCGATGACACGTGTTATAAGAAAATGGCTACAAATATTATTTACACATAAGAGGCTGTATGTCATCATCAGAATAAATGACATAAGAGATCTTAGAGGAGCCAAAACTTCTGAAATGAATACCGAACTGGCCATCAACACGCTATACGATCATATCAATTTAGAGTTCGGGACATTCTTACGAGACGACCAGCATTTAAAAATATATCTGTAAGTCTACAAGATTTATTGCGTTCTGACGTAATACACACAACTTAAGAATTCTTCAACGCAACTCAGAAGAAGGAAGAAAGAAAGTCCATTATAGGTAATTAAAATATTGACATGCATTGGAAAAATACCCACCGACATGAAAAAAAAATCATACGAATAATAGTAACATGCAGACACCTCTGAAAGACAACTGTTAAGGAACAAACCTACAAAATTTTATAGAGTTACAGATGAGGGTGATTAGCAAGTTGGAATGTCACAGATTTTAAAATTTTTTAATTAAATAAATTTGTTGAAGCATTTTGGCTTAAAGACTTCATCTTTCCCTCCATCAAAGGTAAAAGTCAGTGTCAGCCAAAGTATGGAGGTGAAGAATGGCCAGGCATAAGCGAACACACTTAAGACAGCTACAGATATCTGCTCATCTCAAAAAGTGAAGCATCACTATAAATTATAAATGTTTCAATAAGCAGGAGTATCATAAACTCGATATGCTGACGTCAGCAGAGATTCACCTCTGCTCTTAACAAGTCAGGCGACATTCTGATTCTTCTACTGGCGGGTGAACATTGATCGTGTCGTGTATGACACACATAATGATACGGACTGGTATTTTTGTGTTCTAATAAAAACATAGATGAATCTTTCCAGGGGTAGGGAATAGAATATTATGCTGTGGTGATTTAACCAGAAAATGGAGCAGTTATTTCGATAGTCATTGGTGAACATATTGTCAGATTTGAATGACATATTTGGACCTGATGCAGCAAGAATTCAGTACTTTCAAAAGGTTGAATCTTTCATCTCGTATTCAAGTAAATTAAGATGCAACGTTCCTGCATGTATGTTGCTCATTCATTGAACACTCTTATGAGAACATGACAAGACATGTCAAACCTTCCAATACAATCATGTGAAAGTTCACACCATTTTTACCTCTGTATAATCTGCCATGGTAAGATCGATAAAACAAACTTAGAAAGGTTGGGACAGGGTGGGTGATTGTGTGTGTGTGTGGGGGGTACGGACGGCTCAGAATCTTATTGACTAACACATGACTGATGACGGTAGCGAAAATTGCTCTACACATCTCCAGGATTAGTTTGTTAAACATTAAAGCTTAGATATAAAACAACAACTATTTAATGCTGTATTCTCCATTAGCATGACGAAAAGCCTATCTTAAGGTTAACCCAGAAACCATTCGACCATTGACATAACACAGAATTTTAAACATTTCAGTTAAATTAAAAAAAAATTACAACAAAATCAAAGAAGACAACGATGCAGAGATTTTTGGAACAACAAAATTCTTTATAATTAACACTCCAGTAGTATTTTCTACACCATCTAGGACCAAAAAAAACTAAGAACACCCCAGTAAAAAATTTACATTTAAATACAAAAAAATACTTTGAATACTAATTTTTGTAATGCATTGTCACTTATAAATTGAGAATACTATTTTTTAATTTTTTAATTTTATGAATATTAAGTTTAGGAATATAATTATTTTTTGTTTATTAAACTAAAACTGCTTTATTTTTAATCACTTTCTGATGGGGTTTTTAGGCACCTAGTGTCACATATTTTTAAAGCATTAAAATGTATTGTATTCCTTAACAAATATGATAAAATAGCTCTTTACAACTACATTTTGAAGATGAAGCATTGTTATTTTCATTAGAGTTCTGTTAAACTTTACTTCTTTTAAAGTTCTGAATGTAAATCCAACTAATGCAGGTGTGGTGTAATGGAGTGGCATGTCATACCTGAATGGCCACATAGAATGTTGGTGTAATGGAGTGGCATGTCATACCTGAATGGCCACATAGAATGTTGGTGTAATGGAGTGGCATGTCATACCTGAATGGCCACATAGAATGTTGGTGTAATGGAGTGGCATGTCATACCTGAATGGCCACATAGAATGCTGGTGTGTTGAAAGTCTCAAACATGATCTGTAACATTTTCTCTCTGTTCACTTTTGGGTTCATGGGTGCCTCAGTCATCATGACGGGATGTTCCTCTGGTGCCACACGCAGCTCGTTGTAGAACGTGTGGTGCCAGATCCGCTGGGTAAAAGTCATTTTGATAAGTCAGGACTTGTTCTTTTAGCAAAAAAATTTTCTAAAAAAATTATATATTTTGTATAAGTTTCATTTTACGAAATTTGCATTCAAAATAAATAAAAATCTTACTAAAATTATAATAAACTTGACTCATACTTTACATAAAATGACGTAAATTAGGAAAAACGTAATATTATTTGAATATTTTATTTTAGTACAATTAAAAAATAGCAAGAAAAAAATTTAATTAAAATCAATGTAAGTTTTCAATTGTTTTTTCAAAACGAGATTTGTGTTTCATTTAATTTTTTTGTGTCAAAGCCTTTTGGCTAGAAGCTTTCCTTTTTCCATCTACCAAAGGTGAAAGCCAGTATCAGCCAAAGTATTAAGGTACAAAATGGCCAGGCATACACAACCATAATTTAAACAAAAACCGATAATGGAAATTGAACTTGACACTTGCCTACCTCCATGTCGTCCCAATTTGTGACTATCCCATGTTCTATAGGGTACTTGAGACTGAGGATGCCTCGTTTAGACTGAGCCTCGTCTCCAACATAGGTGTCCTTCTGACCCATGCCCACCATCACACCCTACAACAATCAAATCATCAACCATATCATGTTCAAATGTAATATCCACAATTCAGTCAGGCGAAGACCTCTAACTTCTGTCTCTTACAGTCTAAGCTATCCTCTAGGTTAGGCCATTTTTTTTCTATACAAGAGAAGAAATGTGGTTGCATGCAAGAGATGAAATCTGATTTATTGCGAGCGATGAAACGTGGTTCCATGCAAGTTAAGAAATGTGGTTGCATGCAAGAAATGAAATGTGGTTTATTGCAGGAGGTGAAAAACGGTTGATTGCTAGAGATGAAATGTCGTTGCATGCAAGAGATGAAATGTTTACGGACCTGATGCCGAGGTCGACCAACAATAGAAGGAAAGACACATCTTGGGGCGTCGTCTCCAGCAAAGCCAGCCTTACACATACCCGAACCGTTGTCAATGACAAGACCTGCCACATCCGCGTCACACATCTTTAACAGCTTGTCACCTGACTAGAAAATGTTGGATTTCATGGGGACATTTTTAGCATTTATAATAATCTATATATAGTTTTGAAACGTTCGTCATTAAACATATTTGTTGACCTGGATTTTAGCATTCTATGTTCAGATATATGGGCGTGGCAAGTCCTAAGATTGAGATTAATATCACATTGAACAACAAAAGATCTTTGATTGTAGAATTTATCTTTTCTTTTTAAAAAAACCCACAAAAAAAAACGTTTTAATTTAAAACTGTTGTTAGGCATATCGACAACAAACAGAAGGGAATAATATTAATGTTTAACATCATTTAAAATTAAGTTCACAGATACTCTTGAATGAAACTAACATTGAAGGCAGATATCAGTGTTGTCATACTTTTATAATAAAAAGAAAATTACAATGTATTGTTTTGTAACATATATTCAAAAAGCTTTGTTTTAATGCAAGTATATCTGTCGCCTTTATAGACTTACCAAGTGAGAAATTTTAAGCTGAATTGAAGTTTAAAACGTTAACAATATCTATAAATTGACAAATGCGTCTACATTTATTCAGCTATATAAACCTAGTTAGCTGTTGGAAAGTCTGCCAGGAATATTGCTATCAGTGCCTCTGTACTTCGCTAGTCTGCCTTGCAAGAATAAAACTTCAAGCCTCACCCCGGACACACATCAATGCGTGAAGTGATAACAATAGTTTTCTAACCATATAAGGCAATGCGACTGACACTCACTCCAGACTTATTACACGCTAGCAGCGCTGGAGTCGATGGCGGATGATGAGATGAGAGGGGCACGCTTTCTTTTATTTTATTGTATCCATTGGCATAACAAGAGCTAGATCGTTCTATGAGGACCGATAATTTCACAACCCGCATTTCACAAACAAACAAACAACAACAACAACAAAATTGTTTGAAAATCTACAGTAGTCCATCCCGTCTAAGCCAGGGCAAATTTCATTAGAGGGAGCAAGCATCGCCAGTTACAAAATAAATTTTGTCTTAAAAATAGAACATCTTTAGAAAAAAATTATATATTTTCTCGAGAAGTCTCTAAAAGCAGGTGTCCTCAAATTTTGCATTTTGGTTTCTTGTTCCGCCTCTGCCAATCGAACTCCATTGATGTTCACTCTCGTAGCTGTCCTGTAAGAAGACAACACGTTTGTACACTTTCAGTGGCTGCGGTGGAGAACGGAAATTGTTGGGGTAGAAGTCGATATGCCACGCCCACGAACTGCCTGGTTCACTTACGTCATCAACCTGTTGCAGCGTACGGCAATGTTAGGCTTTCTAACTGTTTAGTTTGGAAAAAAATATTTCCCTATTTTTTCCACACCGTTGTGTTACATTGAGTCGTGGATCCCCCATTTTACTTTGGTTTACTTGTGTTTAACTGTGTCCTTACTTGTGTTTAACTGTGTCCTTACTTGTGTTTAACTGTGTCCTTACTTGTGTTTAACTGTGTCCTTACTTGTGTTTTAACTGTGTCCTTACTTGTGTTTAACTGTGTCCTTACTTGTGTTTAACTGTGTCCTTACTTGTGTTTAACTGTGTCCTTACTTGTGTTTAACTGTGTCCTTACTTGTGTTTAACTGTGTCCTTACTTGTGTTTAACTGTGTCCTTACTTGTGTTTAACTGTGTCCTTACTTGTGTTTAACTGTGTCCTTACTTGTGTTTAACTGTGTCCTTATAATAATAATAATAATAATAATAATAATAATAATAATAATAAATTGATTATTTATATAGCGTTGTATCCCAGTAAGGAACTGGGCTCACAGCGCTTTACATGAAAGAAATAACATACTTATAAGTATTAAATTAACATTCATATCACAACAAACACACACAATTACAATACATTATACATAAGCTACGTTAATCATTTACAAGAAATGTTGTTTCATCAATTTTAAAAATAAATTTTGAAAAGATGTGTCTTAAGTGCAGTCTTGAAGGACTTGGTTGTTTGAATACCACGTATGTGTAATGGTAGAGAATTCCATTGTTTGGCTGCACAAAAAGAGAACGACCTTTCACCAAACGTTTTGGTGCGTGTCGTAGGAACAGAGAGAACGCGTGTGTCTGCAGAAGATCTTAGCTTGCGAGTGGGTGAGTAGACCGACAAAAGTTCAGTAAGATACGATGGGCATGAGTCCGAAAAGAAATTGTGACAGAGAACGGCCAGTTTGTAATCAATACGGGCTTGTATAGGCAGCCAATGAAGTGAGCGAAGAAGTGGAGTAACATGGTCATGTTTTTTTGCCTTGAGCACCAGTCTGGCAGCTGAATTTTGAACTTTCTGTAGTCTTTCAATGCATTGTTTTGGCACACCTGACAGAAGAGAATTGCAGTAATCCATACGAGCCAGTACAAGAGCACAGACTAGTGTTTTTGTGGCACTAACTGTTAAGTAATGACGGATTGAGCTGATCTGACGAATGGCAGTGTAGGCAGAGCGACAGATGTGATTGATGAAGTTGTTAATAGACATGTTGTCAGAAATAATGTAGCCAAGATTCCTAGTCGATGTTGTGAACAGAATATCCGAACTGGCTACGTGAATTGACTTCGGAAGAGACAAAGTACTGCGTGATTTATTGTTGCAAAATAGAAGTGCTTCAGTCTTGTCATCATTCAGCTTGAGTTTGCTTAACGTCATCCAAGACTTCACTTCACCAATGCACTCCTGCAACAATTGGACACTTACTTGTGTTTAACTGTGTCCTTACTTGTGTTTAACTGTGTCCTTACTTGTGTTTAACTGTGTCCTTACTTGTGTTTAACTGTGTCCTTACTTGTGTTTAACTGTGTCCTTACTTGTGTTTAACTGTGTCCTTACTTGTGTTTAACTGTGTCCTTACTTGTGTTTAACTGTGTCATTATCGAGCTTCGTCACTTTTTGAATCCCCTTTTCATTGCAAATAGGTATAGACGACCTTTAGTAAAGGAAAGGGATGTAATCTATAATTCTTTTGTTGTACGTGTGAATTTTTTGTATAGATTTGTACACACATATCTAACGCTGGGTCGCTTTAAGGTTATTGTTTGACCCTAACCACTCTCATAGTCGTAGGTCTTTCTCACACCAAACTGGCAACCAACATGTACATTTAGGCTAAATAGTTTCACATTATTTCCGACTTTGTCGTGTTGATCTACCATTGCAACAACTCCCGTCTTTGATTTCTCGTATATGAAGCTCTACGGGAGTTTGGAAATGAGTTTTGTTGCATCACGTTATTCGACAGTCTTACACTACACATGTTGATTGTGGATAATGGGAATTATATGAAGGAATTGCAACAGGGCCGGCCCTAGAAGGTGCGGGGCCCTAGAAGGTGCGGGGCCCTAGAAGGTGCGGGGCCCTAGAAGGTGCGGGGCCCTAGAAGGTGCGGGGCCCAAGAAGGTGCGGGGCCCAAGAAGGTGCGGGGCCCTAGAAGGTGCGGGGCCCTAGAAGGTGCGGGGCCCAAGAAGGTTCGGGGCCCAAGAAGGTGCGGGGCCCAAGAAGGTTCGGGGCCCAAGAAGGTGCGGGGCCCAAGAAGGTGCGGGGCCCAAGAAGGTGCGGGGCCTAAGAAGGTGCGGGGCCCAAGAAGGTGCGGGGCCTAAGAAGGTGCGGGGCCCAAGATGGTGCGGGGCCCAAGAAGGTGCGGGGCCCAAGAAGGTGCGGGGCCTAAGAAGGTGCGGGGCCCAAGAAGGTGCGGGGCCCAAGAAGGTGCGGGGCCTAAGAAGGTGCGGGGCCTAAGAAGGTGCGGGGCCCAAGAAGGTGCGGGGCCTAAGAAGGTGCGGGGCCCAAGAAGGTGCGGGGCCCTAGAAGGTGCGGGGCCCAAGGCAGCAAACGATGAGCAGAGCCCCAGGGCTGCAGACGAGAAGAGAGACCCATGCAAAAAAATTGCGTTTTTACATATACTAAAATAATGGAAAATAAAACAATTAAATTACCTAAATTTTTATTCTGTAACATAACAGCACTAATCTATCAATAATTACAGTTTTATTTATTTAATTGAAGATCATAAAACTAAAAAAAAGATGTTAACAATTAAAATGTTTTGTTTTGTTATGCTAACTGACGGTTTATTTATATATGACCTGCATGAAATATGGTACTCAATGACTGAAACTCTTTAGGTTTCTTACTTTCGCAGGCTGTGAGCTTTTTCTCCAGATTTTTCTCGTTTCATACTGCAATTCAATTGATCATTTTTTGTTCAATTGAAGATATTTATGAAGAAATCCAAACGAGTCATGATGCCTTTGTAGTTGTTAAGCGACTGTCCATTGTAATGATTACCATATCAACAACCTGGTTTAAAAAATCTGTGCGAAATTTTTCTGGTACATCTACAAATTCTTCATCTTCTCCTTTTTCTTTTTCGCACTGTCGTCTCTTTTAAAATGGGTTCAACTTTTAAATCTCTGGGAATTTCTTTGCAATTGCTATTGTTGTTTCAAAACCAACATTTCAGTAAAATTTCAACAATTTGCTAGTATGTAACATGCTGTCAAACGCAACTGCTAGATCGACAGAAATATTTTGTAATTCTTTGCTGATGTAATGAAATAGGAACAATTTGTCCAACCAAAAAGCAATTTAAAAAAATGAAATTGAAGTTCTTACGTTGTTTGCTCAATGACTCGATTTCAATTCGAGCTTTTCGATTACTACTTTGCTCTGCAACTTCGAAAATTGCATCATAGATTTCGCCCGTTAGATATCGCACTGCATTTACACTTTCCACACGGTTTTCCAATCTTGTTTCACAAAGTGGTTTCACGGAAATATTACGAACATGCTTGGAAAGGATAGCCCATGCCTTTGTTGTGCAAATTGATGTACAGTAACATTTTAATTACATGTTAAATAAGAGGTGAAACTGTTAGACATGTCATTAAATAAAATATACACCTAGCCCCCTATTAGGGACCTAATGGGGACCGGAAGGTTTTCTTAAATCGATATTGTCCTTAAATAGGGATCTACACTTTTCACTTATCATAGAAATTAGAAATTTAAAGTCAATGAATGGCGTTTTCATATTTTTTTTTAAAAAAGTTACTAAAATCTTCTAGCAAAAATATTTAAATTTTTTTTATTTTAGTATTTATGGTGATTATAATATTTTATTATATTAGTATGCTATTTATCTAATTATTTTAACCTGAAAAAAATATATATAAAGTTTTCTTGATATCGTTGTTATAATAAGAAAACAAGCATGATGTAATAGTAGTAAAATTGTAAAAAAAAATTGTGAAAAAAGTTTAGTCAAAGCGCGGGTGCCCAAGGCGGTTGCCTCGTTCGCCTTGCCTTAAGGCGGCCCTGAATGGCAAACATCCAGCACGATCGGAATACAAAGGATTGTACGCAAATAAGGCAACGACGACACCGATTTCGTAATGAAATTAATATAAATGATCTGGGTCAATGTATATGTTCTTGTGACACGTTCCATACTTAGTTGTGTCTATTGTGATCATTGACAGACTAGCCACTGAGATAGGACAACGTCGAGCAACTTTCTCAAGGCTAAATGTTATGTTCTGGACAGATCTTTGTTGTTATGTTCTGGACAGATCTGTGTTGTTATGTTCTGGACAGATCTGTGTTGTTATGTTCTGGACAGATCTTTGTTGTTATGTTCTGGACAGATCTGTGTTGTTATGTTCTGGACAGATCTTTGTTGTTATGTTCTGGACAGATCTGTGTTGTTATGTTCTGGACAGATCTGTGTTAAATCGCGAAACCATTATTTCTAAAGCCAAGTCACACACGATTATGAAAGATAAAATGTGAAAGAAAGCTCAGTTTATAAGTTCCATTTGTTACCACAACTTGCGTAACAATAAAACTATTGGTTAAACGATTTGGGGAACAAAAGGTTGATCAAATGTTTTCCAAAATGTCAATCATTCTTTCATTATCTTTATCTCAATGTTCGAAATAAATTCTGGAGGTAAAACGTCTTTTATCAATGTTTGATACTGATTAAAAGAAGAGACAAAGTTACTTACAAACCTGACATTTCTTTATATTGTTTAGCATCAGAGGGGGAAAATGATATTTTAAGGCACCATATGCGACATTGCTAGTCCAAAAATTAACGAAAAAGTTAACAGTAATTTTACAATATAAATATACATAGTTTTTGAGCTCTTAATCAACTGTCTGAAATCAAAACGATTTAGCAAATATAGATTCAGATTTAGCATCAGGATAGAAGTCTTGAAAAAAGATTGTGACTTTCACTTGAATTGAATAAACTCTAATAAGGGAGCAAGCATTTTATTTATTAGACCTAAGGCCATTTTTTATGGAAACACGTTAGTTTAGTTCAGGGGTCTCCAAAATTTTCTGCTGAAGGGCCGCATTAACTGTCAAACAGCAGTTTAGGGGCCAACTGCTAACCCCCAACTACTAAGCTTTGTGGTAAACTACAGGTAAAAATATAATCTTTTTTTGGATATTAAAAGGTCTCCAGGGGCCCGATAAGAAGGGCGTCGCGGGCCGCATCTGGCGCACGGGACGTAGTTTGGAGACACCTGGTTTAGTTTATAGCAAAAGGTGCCTGCCAGACAGATTCGTCTTTACACCATTTTGGCAAATTAATAGTGTTGGGCCCCTGGGCAAAGAAAGAGTGCTCACGCAGGAATAAAAAAAATGTTAATACTATTAAATATAATGTATTATTTATTTTATTATCACGATACTAATTTCAACAAAATTGTTGTTAAGACATGCCCTACTGCTGCAACTATAATCAACATAAAACATGAAAAACAGAGAAAAGAGATTTTATTTACATGTTTTACAGTATTACTTATGATATTTACAAAACAAAACAAATTACACACAAAAACATATATTTACATATGTTTTTGAAATAATAAGCAACATAACATATTGCATCTATTACACAAGGTCAAACAAAAGTTTTGAAATTCGTAATGGAAAAAAAAACTTTGATTAGAAAAAGTTCAGTACGGTACTTTATTATAACAAGCGTTTGCGACATTTCTTTTAAGAAAATTGTTTAATTATTTGCTTGAGGTCAATGGTCTTTACTATGTCATTCACTATGTCATTCACTATGTCATTCACTATGTCATTCACTATGTCATTCACTATGTCATTCACAATGTCATTCACTATGTCATTCACTATGTCATTCACTATGTCATTCACTATGTCATTCACTATGTCATTCACTATGTCATTCACTATGTCATTCACTATGTCATTCACTATGTCATTCACTATGTCATTCACTATGTCATTCACTATGTCATTCACTATGTCATTCACTATGTCATTCACTATGTCATTCACTATGTCATTCACTATGTCATTCACTATGTCATTCACTATGTCATTCACTATGTCATTCACTTTGCTCATGAGGGAAAGCCAGTTTAAACGATGCTGTCCCAGACTACAAAGCTGATTTTTTAATAAGTTTAAGTCTTGAAAAAGAACGTTCTCCTGTACAGTTGCTCACCATCATGAACACCAGCAAAAAATGTATACAGGTGCTGAACAAAGTCAAAGTATTTTATAGACTGTAGACAACACTCTGCAGATTTTACTCCCACCAAATACAGTCTGTGTCCTGCACAGGGGACATAGATGGCAAACTCATTTAGTTCATGAATACGTGCCTGCAATCCAGTGTATCGTCCAGACATATTTGACGCATTATCGCATGATTGGCCACGGCAGTTTGATAGTGGAATTTTGCTCTCTTAAAGAAAATTAAATTGGAACCAACGCATAGTGGTACAGTATTCCTACATACCTATACGTAATTTGTACGCATGCTCACGGGACCTACATTTTTAAACCCGGCGCGTTAGAAAGCTTTCACTTCGCCCAAGGTTGGAAGTGATTAATAAACTTAAAGGGCCCTTTCGCATATAAACACAAAATAAAATGAACAAAAAAAAACATTTTGAAAAAGATGAGGCTCAGCTGCAGTGAGGAATGTAGAATCTCGCATGAAAAAGCAGAAAATATTTTTTTTGTCAATAACTAAGTAGTCACACAGGGGGACTCAGAACTCAGAAGTTTTATTGATATTTAGTGTGATCAATTGTGGGATTTAATGTGAGATATAAAATTTGATCAACTAACACAAAAGTTCTGAGTCCCCCTGTTTGACTACCTAGTTTGTGACTAAAAAATTATTTTCTGCTTTTTCATGCGATATTCTATGTTTCTCACTGCAGCTGGGCCTTATCTTTTTAAAAAAGTTGTTTTGTTCATTTTATTTTCTACTTTTACGCGTTAACAAAAGATTTGTAAAAATAATTTCATTCATGAAAATTTAAACTCTTTAAATAACCCCGTACAAACAACGTTTTGGACTATAAATCCCTTATATATGAGACATAACTAAAAAGTATTGATCATACTTAAACGCGACAAACATTTACAGACTGAGATAAGAGTGGGCAGGGAAAAGGTTTGGTCACGGATGGCTGAACTTAACTCAGAGTGACGCGTAAAATGTCAACAAAAGCTGCCCGCTACATATAGAGATAAACTAAAAATGCATTAATTTAATTACTGTACATTCGATCGATCTGAAAATTTAATAGCTTAATCCTCCTCACAGGCCCAAACCTACTGTTAAAATTTCAGCACTGTAGCAAGTCAGAAAACGTGTTTACGAGCATTTTGAAAAAGTTGTCGACAGAATCGGAAGCGTTGACGCGTTGACGACATATACAGATCCGGAATCGTGCACGAGTTAATATGATAGGGGCCTCAATTGTGAGGTTTTTATATAAAAAAACAACTAAATTTTATAGTTTTGTCCGGAACCCTACAACATATTTGCATGGGGCCCCTATGCTCGTGGCCCCCACGGGCAAATGCCCAATGGGCCTATGCGTTAAGACGGCCCTGCTGCCAGACACTGCATATAGTTTATCGAGTTGATGTATAGTAGATCTTCTAACTGAAAGCACTCAAATTTCTTGCAAGTCGCTTTGGGAGATAAATGGTTTGGGGGAAAGTTGAAACCTTTCTGTCTCTATTTTTTTTGGTTCAATCACAGAACGAGATTTGATTTTTATTTCAAGTGAACGCGTGAGCAGTGTGAACCCTAGCAATTTTTTTTTATAATAGATATGTCATTAAAAATCTTCTTCTTCCCATGTGTTGTCGAAGACATGTGTGCAATTTTAAGCTCTCCAGCTAATCAGAAACTGGCTTCAGTTTAGCTCACAGAGATTCCTTGCAGACAACACACACTTTGGTGAGTTGCAAAATACAGACCAAAGAAATAAAGGGACGTTATTTCGTGTGTTTAAGTAAACTTAAAATTTCAGGGTTGTCTACCGTCTCATATAATAATAATAATAATAATAATACTAATTCCTGGTACTTTAAATCATCACAAGACAAGAACATCTAGTCAAATAATAATAAACAATGAAATAAAACCAAGTAAAACATTTTATTCTATTTAAATGGCGTATTTCTCTAGTTTCTATTCACCCCATTCATTCTGGACTCTGACAAGTTACCCAACACCCACGCTATCGTAGCAGACGACCTTTCAGGCATGCAGTGCTGTTAGACGCAATCGATTGACTGGTAATTTTAACACGACGACCGCATCTCCTCTTCGGGAAAAACGCCACTGCGGAAAATAACCAGTATTCACATACCTGACCTGGTTTGTGTCTTAACTACGCGCGCAGTTGTGCAGATTTCCCAGCTTGTTTACGACGGAATATTTCCACTTCGGATATGAGGTCGAAAAAAAATAGATTTTTAGAAAAGCTGCTGATTAATCTTTGCCGATGTACATCAGGAGTTTGTTCTGTTTGTAGGTGAAGGTAAAAAGATACAAAATGTCAGCTAAATATTTGACCTGGAAGCAGCCACGGTAAGTGACCATTCTTTGAGACATTATTGAAGGATTTATTTCCATTCACTGGATAAATGAGCCCAAATAATTTGTTGTATATCTGATATTTTAACGCAGCGCAGACTAGATAGAGCGTAATTTTATTTCAATATCTTAAACAATAGTTGAGTTCGGAATTCATTCATTATTTTACTCCGTTTGTCACTCACTGGCGTAGGTTGTAGGGTAGGTGTCTGTTCATCCTCACACAGAGTCAGTTGGTTCCTTTCTTGTATCCATAATGATTTTATTTTCTTATCTTATCTTATCTATACAGACGCCCCTTCTATGCAGAAGATAGTTGCGTCCACAGACCATGACAGATGATCTGTTGGCAAGTGATGCAGCATTCACAGGCCACGGCTTTGTGGGTTCCACGCATTACCCAGCCGCTAGGTACCCATTCGGAGCGGGGTCACTCAGGGACGCCCTAGGCCCCGGGAACAAACCCTTGCCTTCACACGGATTCGAACCCGTGACCATCGGTACGACAGTCCAGTGCGCTGCCACTCGACCACCGCGTATTTTCTGTTTGCTAACTTACGTTAAAACAAGAGTATCACTGAAATATGGCCACCAGCCGATAAGTCTCATTAACAGTTTGGGGGGAGGTCAGTATGAGAATTTTAGGCTCATCTGACCCTTGGTCAAACCCTAGGTGACACGGTCCTTTTTATTGTAATAGAAGGGATATTAATCAAATAAATTTCACGAAAAATGTTACCATAGTAACTTGAAGCGCAATGGGAGCAAACTAAGAAAACTTAGCACCAGTATTGAGCAAAATTGAAAAAAAAAGAGTTTTGCTGAGGCTGTGGATCTTTCTGGTCTTTTCGTAAAATGATCACTACATCCGGGGAGATAATAAGCGGAATTGATGACAAGTTAACATTTTTCACTAAGAATACTTTTCATTTATGAACATAGAATGGTATTCATATATGAACATAGAATGTTATTAATATATGAACATAGAATGTTATTAATATATGAACATAGAATGTATTAATATATGAACATAGAATGTTATTAATATATGAACATAGAATGTTATTAATATATGAACATAGAATGTTATTCATATATGAACATAGAATGTTATTAATATATGAACATAGAATGTTATTAATATATGAACATAGAATGTTATTAATATATGAACATAGAATGTTATTAATATATGAACATAGAATGTTATTAATATATGAACATAGAATGTTATTAATATATGAACATAGAATGTTATTAATATATGAACATAGAATGTTATTAATATATGAACATAGAATGTTATTAATATATGAACATAGAATGTTATTAATATATGAAAATAGAATGTTATTAATATATGAACATAGAATGTTATTAATATATGAACATAGAATGTTATTATTATATGAACATAGAATGTTATTAATATATGAACATAGAATGTTATTAATATATGAACATAGAATGTTATTAATATATGAACATAGAATGTTATTAATATATGAACATAGAATGTTATTAATATATGAACATAGAATGTTATTAATATATGAACATAGAATGTTATTAATATATGAACATAGAATGTTATTAATATATGAACATAGAATGTTATTAATATATGAACATAGAATGTTATTAATATATGAACATAGAATGTTATTAATATATGAACATAGAATGTTATTAATATATGAACATAGAATGTTATTCATATATGAACATAGAATGTTATTAATATATGAACATAGAATGTTATTAATATATGAACATAGAATGTTATTAATATATGAACATAGAATGTTATTAATATATGAACATAGAATGTTATTAATATATGAACATAGAATGTTATTAATATATGAACATAGAATGTTATTAATATATGAACATAGAATGTTATTAATATATGAACATAGAATGTTATTAATATATGAACATAGAATGTTATTAATATATGAACATAGAATGTTATTATATATATGAACATAGAATGTTATTAATATATGAACATAGAATGTTATTAATATATGAACATAGAATGTTATTAATATATGAACATAGAATGTTATTAATATATGAACATAGAATGTTATTAATATATGAACATAGAATGTTATTAATATATGAACATAGAATGTTATTAATATATGAACATAGAATGTTATTAATATATGAACATAGAATGTTATTAATATATGAACATAGAATGTTATTAATATATGAACATAGAATGTTATTAATATATGAACATAGAATGTTATTAATATATGAACATAGAATGTTATTAATATATGAACATAGAATGTTATTAATATATGAACATAGAATGTTATTAATATATGAACATAGAATGTTATTAATATATGAACATAGAATGTTATTAATATATGAACATAGAATGTTATTAATATATGAACATAGAATGTTATTCATATCCCTCATTTATGGAGAAAAAAGATTTTGCTTTAAAAAGTTCAGACTCAAAATATTTTTCAATTATTTGTTTTTTAAGAGTGATTCTGGACTGCCTGATAATATAGTAATAAAAAAGTTTGATGAAAGTTCTTTTTTGAACACTAACAAACTGTAGTGGAATAAGGATTAGTTAAAAGAACAAGTATTAAAGCAAAGCCCATAATAACAATAGTATGAAATCATGTCTCCAGCATCATAAGTTAGTGGAACTAAAGACACGTTGTTAAAGAAAAGAAAATCTCGGCCGTGTCGGTACTGTTTGTTCTATGAAGTTTCTGTTTTGTTTACCAATAGGCAGACAGATTGTGTGCACTGTTAAACTGTTTGAATTTCTGGGTTCATTAGCAATGGTCAGTTAGTTATGGTCTGTTAGTTATGGTCCGTTAGTTATAGCCTATAATGCGTAATCCGTAGCACCTGTGTGATTGTGTTAAGTGTTTCAACATTTAGGTCACATGGGAAATAATAGGAAATATTTGGGTATAGAATGGGAACGTCAGTAAATAACCTCATCAAAATATTAACCTAACATTGGTTGCATCAATAGAAAGCTCGCTATTCTAACACTTTACGATTCTTACACACTTGTATGTACATGCGCCGTATATTTTAAAACTAATGACCATTAAAAAACATTACATAACATTTCCGCAGGAAAAAAATGAATAAAAAAAGTAAAGTCTACATCCAGAGGCGGATATTTGCAAACATGAGCCTGTGTGTTTGTGGACAAATTTTTTAATAAAATAAAAACATAGCATAAGTATCGTTATAACTGATGGCTATTATTTTTATAGTTAGGAGGACTTATCCAGTAATCACTTGATTCACGATTTGAAATTGTGAAATTGTTCATTTAATCGTTATAGGATGGCCCTCATATATAGTGGTCTGTCATTAAATGACACCATTACAGATCTCCTGCTTGCCACATTTTCCCCCACGAATAAGTGTTTGTGGTTATTCAGAGTCAGTGAAGTGAATTTTGATAAATGAGTCGATAAACATCAAAATGCTGGTTCCTTAGACACAGTTGGTTTATTCGTTCTTACATTTCTATGAGAGATCATGCCATATCCTTTGTACCAGAATGTTTCTAGTGGGAGTCGATGAAATCGTTTTAAATTAAATCAAAAATTTGTCAGCGTAATTTGTATTTTAAGACACTAAACAAACATATCTGTTTGTCCTAGATTAGAAAAGGTGAGTGCATCTTTTCAGGAGACTCCTAGTTGTCTTAAAATTCAAACCTTAGGATTTATGCTTTGCCGAACTAAATATAAATGTGCATTGAAGAGCCAAGCCCCAACTTTTCTTTTGAACTAAATATAAATGTGCATTGAAGAGCCAGCCCCAACTTTTCTTTTGAACTAAATATAAATGTGCATTGAAGAGCCAAGCCCCAAATGTGCATTGAAGAGCCAAGCCCCAAATGTGCATTGAAGAGCCAAGCCCCAAATGTGCATTGAAGAGCCAAGCCCCAAATGTGCATTGAAGAGCCAAGCCCCAAATGTGCATTGAAGAGCCAAGCCCCAAATGTGCATTGAAGAGCCAAGCCCCAACTTTTCTTTTGTTCGAGATACTCCACTGTAATACCAAACAAGGAAAATAAACCAAAGACAAAATTAGCATGACAAGTCTGTGCAGACAGCTGACAAGCAACACATCTTAAGTGCGTCGCAGTGATGAGACGTTTAGACGTGCAGATTGTTGTAGGATAAAGCAGAGCTGGTTTCAGTTTAAATTAAAAACACAAACTTTTTTGCTCAAGAATTTAGAATTCTTAAATTAACGTAAAAGCTGTTAAACTGAAAAACAGAAAGTTAAGATCGCTGTTAACCATCATTTTTGTGTGTGTTGTTTTACACTTTGAACATGCAGTTTTTGTTATGGCCAAGAGGAATTATTAGTTTGTCTACGCACTTCTTCCAGGATCATCTGAACTTTAAAAAAAAATCTATTGCGTATTACTCAGAAAGCTTACAATTAAAGTGTTAGATGCTTGGCGTGCGTTAGAACTGTGATGTGATACGGTAGTAAATATCTGGGACAACTATTTCGAAATGCTTGTCTAATTACCATCTATTTTGTATGAGGTTATTATCGTATTAAAAAAATATTGTTTCACTTCCAGTACGGTGGTCAATGCCAAAATTATGCAGGAGGTCAGAGGTCAAGTGGATGTTTGCGAACAAAAGGAATGGAACGCGTCATGGAAGCGACGGACCCCAAACAAGACGGAGTTTGATGTGGCCAAAAGGAGCAACTACTTGCGAGTGGACCTGGAGGCTGTTTGGAATAACATTCAAATCCTGAAATCTAAATGTGCTGGCCACACAAGTAAGCTCCCATTGTCAAGTAAATGTTTAACTGTTATACATGAGAACGCACCTTGACATATACATGTCAGTAGACGACAATGAACATTATAGCAGCAAGTATATACCTTTGGAGACTGTAGAGGCCAGTAGATAACAATGAACATTATAGCAGCAAGTATATACCTTTGGCGACTGTAGAGACCAGTAGATAACAATGAACATTATAGCAGCAAGTATATACCTTTGGCGACTGTAGAGACCAGTAGATAACAATAAACATTGTAGCAGCAGGTATATATATACCTTTGATGCCAGTAGATAACTATGAACTGGTTATGCTTAAAGAAACCCACATCACAGGAGAAGGCACAAACTGATCAATGAACACAAAACCGTGAAAGATTTTAAAAACAAATATGTTTAAGAATTCGTAGGTTGCGTGGATGTTTGCAGACACACAATCTGACGTGGATGTTTGCAGACACACAATCTGACGTGGATGTTTGCAGACACACAATCTGACGTGTATGTTTGCAGACACACAATCTGACGTGGATGTTTGCAGACACACAATCTGACGTGGATGTTTGCAGACACACAATCTGACGTGGATGTTTGCAGACACACAATCTGACGTGGATGTTTGCAGACACACAATCAGACGTGTATGTTTGCAGACACACAATCTGACGTGTATGTTTGCAGACACACAATCAGACGTGGTGTTTATCGGCACCTTAAACTGCACCATTCGCTATCATGTATGAAGGCATTAATTATTTTTCTTACTTTAAGTGTTATCTTTTTCAGAAATAATTGCTGTTGTGAAGGGTAACGCCTACGGTCATGGCAGTGTTGGGGTGGCAAGGCATTTAAGCAAGTGTGGCATCACCCACTTCGCTGTTGCAACATCACTGGAGGGGAAGGAACTCAGACAAAGTGGCGTAGCCGGATTTATACAAGTTTTGGGTAATGAGTTTATATGACGTCATTGCTGGTTAAACTTGAACGTACAACGGCTAATAACACACAGGACTCGACATCAGTTTAATTATACTACAGTTTAGTAACCCCAATTTACTGGAGAAGAAGACACCATTTTTTAATGGAAACTTTTCACCACACTTTATAATTTTTAAAAAAAAAGTTGTCTGCGTTTTCAAAATAAATCTGATTGTTATGCTCTCGCTTTATTACATTAAGGACTTTCTTTTAACTCACAAACACATCTTGTGTCTGGCTTAGTGTAATGTTATCTGATTACAGTTCTTTGATTCAATCTGTTTCTATGTCCTGTGTTCAATATTCGCGGTTATAATAATCTCTCCTATATCTTATGAGAAATACCATAAGTATTTTGAATCAAGAACCTACACAGAATATTTCAATTGAGCAAACTATAAATCTATTGACTCTCAGAGACGTGACAATAGACTTGAACCATCACACCCCTACCAGAACTCATCACACCCCTACCAGAACTGTAAGAACTCTTCCCTTAGATTTATAGGTAAGGTTCCAAACTATGTCATGTAATAAATACACAATTTGATATTTCAAAATCGTGATTGGACCTCAGACAGTAATTGATAAAACAAAATCATTCGTGTAATATATTTTATGGATGATACAGAATTATACTTTTCAAATTAACGTGTGTCCAATCGTCCAATAACCAACCACCAATGAAGAGTTTCCTGCACCGAAAACATAGACAGACGATTAAAAACTAGGAGATCTATTTCTGAGCATGAAGCATCCATGACCAAAATCATTTCAATGATAGAATTTTATAATACCGTTTAAATGTGTTTCTTTTAAAACAGAAATCATAATCTCCAAACAAAATACCTCTGAAATTGTATACGTATCTATTTTTGTTGGTATTGTTTTCACCCCTTAGGAAGCTGTGTTACAGAAGAGATCGACACCATGTTAGAACATAATCTCACACCAACTGTTTCTGAAGTGAATTTCATCAAAACATGGGCTGAAAAGATACAGAATAAACTTGAGGAAAACAGCGAAAACAGTGAAACAGTCTACCAAAAAGTTAATATTAGTTACAAATTATGTTAAATCTTTGATACTTTCAGTATAAGTTCCTTTAAACGTTATTAAATATTAACCTAAAATTATATTAGGATTTCTTACTTTAAAAACAAACACAAGCTCTTACTTTATTGTACGGTAGATTGTAGATTTAAAGAAACGTTAAAATACATAATGTCTCATTGAATTCATTCAAAATAGTGTATTACGCTAGTGTATTACGTTAAAAAAAATCATGTTCAAAATGTTATCTTGCTTTTATCTTCAAATACAAAATTTAAAAGCCATTTCAAGGAAATTTAAGATATATTCTTAGTTTTTAAAAAAACGGCCAATAACAGAGGATTTAATTAAAATTTTTAAAATATGAGAAAAGTTAATAAAGGCCGTCAATAAATGACGTCGCGCACCTTAAAAAAATGGTAGTCAAGCATTTGTGACGATGTGTGACGAGGGGAGGGGGTGTTTAAGAAATGTGACGTCACAACAAAACGCGCTACTTGAAATAAAATATCCACTTAAATATTTGATTGCTTTCAATTTATTTAATGACGTTTTCAATTGTTTCACACGTGTTACTAGTGCAGACACTAAATTCAAAGATAAATGACAAAAAAAGTAATTTGTAACATGCTAATTTTCAATTAGAAAATACGTCTTGGGGGGGGGTGGAGGTGTCAAAGCTTTGTGACGTCATATTGGAGGGGGTGGGGGTCTAAGTTTTTGTGACGAAGTGGGACCAGGGGGGAGAGAGGGGGTTAAAATCGTCCAAAATCGCGTGACGTCATTTATGGACGGCCTCATAAGAAATATACATGTGAGAGATTTTCAAAAATTCATTAAATGTTAATTTCATCAGTTCCCCGTGGTCGTTAAAGTTGATTCTGGGATGTCTAGAAATGGTTGCCAGTGTGAGGACCTTCGTAAATTAATGAAGGTAAGACATTACACATTTGAGAACTTGGTACATGCATTGACCTTACATGTCACAACCATGACCTAACTTCTGCCTCGATTGTTTTCGTCTTTTGTTATTTTGTGCATAGGATTCCAGCTAAAGATTTCACCAACTAGGCTTTAGGTTTAGAATGCACATCACTGGAAAATGGTTTTCTTGTAAATAAGAGTTCCACACAATGGAGTTGCTTAAGGTAATGCCACCAGGGACGGGCAGAGAATATTGCAATTAGCATTTTTAAAAATTTGTTTAGGCAACAATGCCTCCTCGTCATACAAAGAAAATGAATTGTCTCAAGGGTTTGACCTCGCTTCCCCGTTTCATTGACACGCCTCTGAATCAAACCGAAGTTGTAACTAAATTGTATGATGTCTGTGGGACACCCGTTTATGTGCAGAGAATTCTGTAGTTACGTGAGGATACATCAAAATGCCTTTCTAACTCTAATTATATTGTATAATCAAAGAGATCCTTAAATTACAGCTACATATTATTATTTTATTATTAGCCTCTTTTTGTTGCTAGGTTTGTGCAGAACATAAAGTCACAGTGCACAGTTTGATGACCCACTTCGCCCAAGCCTGGGATGACCCAACATTCACACAACAACAGCTGGCCACGTTTCTGGACGCCGTTAAACCGTACAGGTAATGTTTACCTTCATAGCAACATCTACCAATCTGGCAAGTCATTTATTTATGTGGTTAAATCACATCATAAACTGATATTAATTAAAATATTTTTTTAAAAAAATACTTTAAAATGTCAGGAAAATTCCGTTTTAAAAAATATTAACTAATAATTTTTTTTTAAATTCTGAAAATTAATTTTTATTATTTTTATTTTTGCACTTTGGTGAAAATTTTATTTAATATATGAAAAACTGTAAAGCACTTTTTAAAAATTTCTTTCAGAGAAACTGGGATCAAATTTCATGTGGCCAACTCAGCGGCTATCATTCGAGGATATGGTACAAATTTGGACTTTGTCCGGCCCGGAATAGCCATGTACGGGCAACCACCAGGTCAGTATGGAGACATAATATGTGCTTCCTGTGCTTCCATAAAGTGTATTCGTCACTGGAAAAACCACAAAAGTTTTGATCGAAAACGTATTTACTATAAAATACAACAACACGTCTCTCACACAAATAACCCGAGAAACAATGGCCTTCGGCTGTATGAGTTTACCAAAGAACAAAATAATTGGTAAAACAGCCAAACTTACTGGTAAAACAGCCAAACCTACTGGTAAAACAGCCAAACTTACTGGTAATACAGCCAAACTTACTGGTAATACAGTCAAACTTACTGTTAATACAGCCAAACTTACTGGTAATACAACCAAACTTACTGGTATACAGCCAAACTTACTGGTAATACAGCCAAACTTACTGGTAATACAGCCAAACTTACTGGTAATACAGCCAAACTTACTGGTAATACAACCAAACTTACTGGTAATTGGTAATACAGCCAAACTTACTGGTAAAACAGCCAAACTTACTGGTAAAACAGCCAAACTTACTGGTAAAACAGCCAAACTTACTGGTAATACAGCCAGAATTACTGGTAATACAGCCAAACTTACTGGTAATACATCCAAACTTACTGGTAATACAGCCAAACTTACTGGTAATACAGCCAAACTTACTGGTAATACAACCAAACTTACTGGTAATACAGCCAAACTTACTGGTAATACAGTCAAACTTACTGTTAATACAGCCAAACTTACTGGTAATACAACCAAACTTACTGGTAATACAGCCAAACTTACTGTTAAACAGCCAAACTTACTGGTAATACAACCAAACTTACTGGTAATACAGCCAAACTTACTGGTAATACAGCCAAACTTACTGGTAATACAGCCAAACTTACTGGTAAAACAGCCAAACTTACTGGTAAAAATGCCAAACTTACTGGTAAAACAGCCAAACTTACTGGTAAAACAGCCAAACTTACTGGTAAAACAGCCAAACTTACTGGTAAAACAGCCAAACTTACTGGTAAAACAGCCAAACTTACTGGTAAAACAGCCAATTAAGTTATGATGCACTTTATGAGAATACCACGTAAGTTTTCAAACACCCGCTCGTTCTATATTAATACTTTCAACTAGATACGACCCGCGGCGTAGCATACGCCCGCAGACTTACTCATAGATAGTGCAAGGAAAAGTGGTGGGGGGGGGGAGACCGGACACAAACAGTAGCACGAACAAATGGGGACAACGCGAGTGAACGTTGTGAGCACCGCCGAAGCATTTTTGGGAAGTATTTCGGACATCGAAACAATTTCTGCCTCGCCACCATATACTCCTGAAGTATTCACGTACTGAGCGTAGTGTTGAGGAGAGTGTATGACTACGATACCGTCACTGACAACAACGGAGAGCACGTCGCCGAAGTTATCCCAATGTTGAGAAACAAATATTACAGCGATGTTGCCAAGTTGGAGAGTAACAACTTCGTCTATGATCTTTTACAAGAAATTTGCGACCGATAGAAACAGACAGTTACCAGACGAAGGAATTGGTATAAAATTGAACGAGGCTTTTTTCCCGTGAAATACATGGGAAGTGGTGTTAATGTTCGAATAGAAAGGGAGAAAAGAACGGGCATAAAAATAAACTTTAAAAAAAATTATTTAAAAAAATTTTCCGCTGGGGCTTGAACCTAAGACCTTCCGCATGTCAGGCGGATATAACAACCAATACACTACGAAATACATGTTCTCTGAGAAGGAAAAACGAAACTGAAAGCAAAAAGCATTGCTGGTCTCAAGATAAGCCCCACCCCTCCACTACCTTCGCTTGCCAACCGTTAACTGTGATTAGTTGAATCCAGCGAGGGTCATTCGTCATGCTTACTTGCACATACTCGCTTTGGTGAATTATATATACTAGACGCCCCGCGGCGTAGCATACGCCGCAGACTTGTTCATGGAGAGTGCAAAGAAAGTGGAGAAAGAACGGACACACACTACAGCACGAATAAATCAAAACACCGCGAGTGAACGTCGGTTAATAAATGGGAGGCGGGTAACAACAACCTCAGTGTGCATGTCTTTACGTTTACTCGCTATTTTTTATTTACTTAGTGCTGCTTTTCGTGTCTGTACTCCCCCCCCAACAGTTCTTTGCACTGTATATGATGAGCAACTCTTCGGCGTATGCCACGCCACTGGTCTCTCCAGTTCTTCTTCTTTTCATTCACTCACAGTGGTTTGCCCAAACCCACCCCATTTTGACAAACGTGTCTTTCAGGAAGTCTTCACCCGTCACTAAATCCTTAGTGGGTCAGAAAGTCTTGGCAATAAAGGCGTAAATAAACGGGCACAGACTGACATTTAAAAAAACAACCAAAAAAAATGTTTTCGCTGGGGCTTGAACACAGGACCTTCCCATTATAAGGCGGACGTGATAACCAGTACACTACGAATCTCACGTTATTCTGTGAAGTAACAATGCAAGTGAAACGCAAGGACCATTGTTGGTCTCGATACATTGGTCGACCCCAGCGAGGGTCATTCGTCATGCTCGGTTGCACATACTTGCATCGTGGTGTCTCGCATACCCATGAAGATAATTATATATATATAGATAGATAGATAATCCCTTTAAGTCGGCTTATTTATATTTTAAAAACACGCAACTAATAAATCATCAAGCGCTTTTTTTTAAAGGAATATCATTCAGACCAAATATTAGGAATTTTTTTTTAATAGCAGTGTTGTTATAACCGACCAATCTGACAAGCCACCTACGGAATCATGTACCACGATGAATTGAGGCCATTTTACTCAATTTATGAGCTTAATTAAAGCCACATAAATTATATCTCTGTGACTGTGTCAATTTAATTGTTAGTGTGTTCGGTATTTAAACATGCTTTGTTTGCTTCAAAAAGATTGTGTGGAATTTAAATATCCGCCCTATTGAAAAATATATGTTCATGAACTTCTTGTTCAATACAAATGTTTTGAAGAAAATTCACTGTAAATGTGAAGGGGGGAGTTAAAGTCTATCAATAATGACTTCTGTATGATGAGACTTCCAAGTCTATCAATAATGACTTCTGTATGATGAGACTTCCAAGTCTATCAATAATGACTTCTGACTGATGAGACTTTAGAAATATGACCTTGACTTCATTTCAGATAGCTCCTTACAATCTGCTTGCATTGTTAAGTCCCTTGGAATAAGACCAGCCCTAAGTTGGGTGGCCAGACCTTGTCTCGTCAAATCTCTAGATGCGGGGAGACGTGTCGGCTACGATCAGATGTACAGGTGTGTTGTTAATGTCTGTGTCTGTCACAAGGCAGATTTCATTGGGTTACATCTAAACATCTATAATCGGTGTGGGTAGCAAAATTCAGTTTTGAACATTTAGTGTCTGTTCCAGTCAGTCTGTATTATTTGCCTTAAATTTGCCTACGTTGTCACGTAATATTTTTTTGTATAGCCTGGCTGTTAAATCTTAGAGATGAAAGCCTTATAATAGCTTTTTAAAAAAAATATATATTCTCTGAATAATCGTTTTCGGCAGCTCACAAAAATGTTACACTTTTTTGTTAATTAGAGTGGATATTTTTTTCTTCTAAGGTTAACTAAACCCGAAATACTTGCAACATTCAGTTTTGGATACGCCGATGGATACAATCGACTTCTCTCTGGACGAGGCGTTCTTACAGATATAAAAGGTTTTCTGCATGTCTTCATGGTCTATGTGTATTCAATTATAAACAAAGCATGGAATTTTAAAATTTTTTTAAAAATTGCCTTTCAGCGTTCATTTAAATTAAAAAAAAACACACAAAAAAAAACACGATGTTATGAAATTATGGAAAAACAACAACGCTGGCATATAACATAGTGCACCTTGTACATTAATTAACGATTTGCTACACGATACCATCCAATATTACAGAATTTTAATGTTTTGTATAACATAATTTTAAAAATAAAAATAAATTATAAGTGGGATCACAGAGTTCCATATTTCTGAAAATACATCTAGGGTACTGTTTATTTTGCTTTTTTGTTTTATGAAAATAAAGAAAATAAATAATTTACAGGTAATTATTAAATGTTACTATCTAAAAGAATTTTTCCTGCCTCCCGCTCGCCGCCGCCCCCCAAAGTTTTAGTATATAAATGCATTCCATTAGCTTAGCATTTCTTACGGGTGTATTAAAATGTATTAATATACCAGTAAAAATACGAACTAATATCAAATTTTAAAGTTAATTTATTAAATGTCTTATTTATAGGAAGAAGTTCTATACGTTCCGTGTAATGTGTATTGCAAAATGGCACGTTTTATTTATACTTTTCCATTTCAATCCTTAGGAAATCAGTACGAAGTGGTCGGTCGTGTTTCTATGGACGCTGTGACAGTAATTGTAGACGATAAGGTGACGAGAGACACCGTGTTCCACGTCATAACCAACGACTACCAATCGCCTAACTCAGTAGCAAACACGGCGACTATGTTGGGCACCATTCCTTACGAAGTTTGCACAAGTCTTTCAACCAGGCTACCACGACTTTACGTCACCAACGATTAATGTGTGGGGAGGGGAACAACCTGATACACTAATTTGTAGCTTACCGTCATTTTTTAAAGTTGAATTTATGTACTAACAATTTTAAATTCATTTTATATTTGTAAATTAGGAATGTAACTTATACCTTTACTTATAAATGCCTGAATAATATGTATGCTAAAAATGATTTTAAATAGATAAATTATTCTGTTAAAAATTTATGTTTTTATGCACGTCTTTTTCTAAATTAAGTATATGTTTTTAACTTGGAAAATATTTTTTTCAAATCAATATTTTCCGTTAGTTTAATAACGTCATGCCACTTGATGTTGAATATTTGAAACTCATACATACACGCACTAATTGTACATGTACCATTATATTTTCGTTTTGTAATGGTCAGGATAGACCACGATATTTTTTTAACAACATTTAGGAAACGTGTATTTCAGACTGACATTCATATGCATTACGTCAGTTTATTTTGTAAAGTAAAAAAAAATGATTATGTTGATGATGTGTATGAAGAAGTAGAAATGTCTGGGAGTAACATTTAATTGTTACTTCGGGTTGTATGTATGTATGAGTCCAGTTGAAAACAACCACGGCCATCAATTCATTACTGTACAAACTAAATATTTTATAGTCATAAGGTAAGTGAGAGATTTATTTAATACCTTCATTGGAGAGGTCTAAGGGGAGTAGCTATTTAAGAACTGTTAAAAGTTAACTGACTTATTCCCCTTAGGATAAAAAACCCACAAAACAACAAACATGAACAACGTTACTTCATATACTTGGTATTTGATCTCTATGACAGTAGCTTTTACACTTTTCACGTCAACTTTAAAATATTGGACTTAAATTTTAGCAAATATATTAAGTTGTATTATAAACCATGTAAAATTATTTATCGACCGATGCCATGGATAGAGTTAAACACATTCAGTGGAATTTAATTTGCACAATTAAAATTAAAGATGAAAAAAGCCACACTTTCGGTGGTCCAATAATTTTGTTGCTCCATACAAAATACAAGCACAAATACGTTAAAGAGATCAAGAAAATGTCACCAGGGGCGGACCACCCTGTTGCTGTCCCTTTACTATGACACAAAAGCTGTGTGCAATACTTATACTATGAAGGTGTCATTCAGTACTACAAAGTTAGGGAGTTGTGCTACACTACAAAGTTAGGGAGTTGTGCTACACTACAAAGTTAGGGAGTTGTGCTACACTACAAAGTTAGGGAGTTGTGCTACACTACAAAGTTAGGGAGTTGTGCTACACTACAAAGTTAGGGAGTTGTGCTACACTACAAAGTTAGGGAGTTGTGCTACACTACAAAGTTAGGGAGTTGTGCTACACTACAAAGTTAGGGAGTTGTGCTACACTACAAAGTTAGGGAGTTGTGCTACACTACAAAGTTAGGGAGTTGTGCTACACTACAAAGTTAGGGAATTGTGCTACACTACAAAGTTAGGGAGTTGTGCTACACTACAAAGTTAGGGAGTTGTGCTACACTACAAATTTATCATTTGGTTGTACTTCTTCGATCGGTAAGATGAACATTGACGTTCTACACATTTTATTTTAAAAGTGATAATACATAATTACATGTAGAATAGGACTGCGATTACATTATTACAGTAACAATGCTACATTGACAGCGAGAATGTAACACGGTACCAAGATTGCTGCATGAACAAAGTTGCTTGATGTTATTACTCTAAACAACGGCAAATTTAATGCAATGTTATACTAGATTTTCTATATAAAAACCACAAGGAATGCAAGAGGAAGGAGGTGCAAGAGGAAGGAGGTGCAAGAGGAAGGAGGTGCAAGAGGAAGGAGGTGCAAGAGGAAGGATGTATTTGAGCCATTTAAATTAACCACCGTTTAAAATTGTGTTTCTATATCTGTATTTATCCAGGATTTAATACTTCAGTATAAATTTACCTGAAATCATTTTGCTGCGTTTTGTACCCTTCGTCTTCACAGTCAAAGCTGATTACTGTATCTCTACATCTGAATTCCCATGTTTCCATATTGCTATATATTGTAATTTTGTCTAAACTTACAAGGTTTTCACATCTACGAGATAATATGTGCGGCTAAATTCGATAGCTATGAACTTGTTTAAACCGATATGAGTTGTTGAGAAAATTAATAGTGCTAATTTAAAAAAATGGAAAGTAAGAAAATCAAAGAATAATTTCTATTAGAAACTAGCTCTAAAGCATGCAGATTTGCAGGGATGGTCGCATTTTATTTTAATATAGACGCCATAATCGAGAGCTAACGAATCCAATTTACCCGGAATTCCAGTGTTAAGTGACATATCTATAGTCATTTCTAGGGGATTGAACTCCAACCCACTTGACCAGTCTGCCTCGCAGTCACTGGAATGCATGGGAACGAACTATCTGTTGCATGGGGACAGACTATTAAAGATTTCCAAATACAATTTGATGTATCTGACCATCATCAGACCCTCCTCTCACTTGTATCAGACCATCAGCTGACCCTCCTCTCACTTGTATCTGACCATCAGCTGACACTCCCCTAAAAGCCCTCTCACCTACTCTGACCTTACTCCTACTATCTCCATCACCTACACATCAAACATGTGATTGACGTGTTTTAATAAGACGTCTTTCCTTAGACAAGATTCAACAAAAGAAAGGTGAGGTGGGAGGTGTGAGGTGTGAGGCCGATGCCTAGGTCTTTACAGTTACTTCCCTCCCCCTACGTCCCCACCCCCTTTACCCCTCGGCCCTCCACGCCCCCTCCTCTTCGACGTCCCATTAACGCTGACCGGACACTGGCCGTACACTTTCATTGCTGATTGTTCTATGGACGCCACGAGACAAGGGAGATCCAATGGCTGCTCGAAAGCTAACGAGTTCACTGCTTTGAATAATTAGATCATTGACAGGTCAACGGTCAGTTGGCTCTAGGAGAGGGCTGCCTGAGCCTGCCCTTATTTTTATCACAAGTTTCCAATCCCAACTTTAAAAAATGGAAATGACGGATGAAGGAAAAATATTGAAAGGAAATTTAGGGATTGAGTAGTAATTTATTAATGAATGGTACAACATATAGATCAACGATCTGATATGTGGACAAATCAATGGATTCAGCTGTGAATGGGGGCATGCATGGAGCTGTGGATGGCGGCACGCATGGAGCTGTGGATGGGGGCATGCATGGAGCTGTGGATGGGGGCATGCATCGAGCTGTGGATGGGGGCATGCATGGAGCTGTGGATGGGGGCAGCCATGGAGCTGTGGATAGGGGCATGCATGGAGCTGTGGATGGGGGCATGCATGGAGCTGTGGATGGGGGCATGCATGGAGCTGTGGATGACGGGATGTAAGAATATTTTAAGACTTATCAAAACTTGCAATGCAATCTATCTCATGACAGCTAAATACCAATAAAAACTGAAGACAACCAATAATTTTTCTTCAGTCAACAATTGAACAAAGAAGACCTAAATATAGCCATTTATGTAATAGAAATTTCCCCACTGTATGTAGTGAGCCTTTCTGTTGATTTCTGCATTTTCCCATTCTTTGTTGACTAAACAATCTGTGTGGCAGAATGTGTACTTGTGCGCTTGTGTCCAGTGTGAACATCACTGGCCTCTGTTCAAGCGTGACGACTTCCCTCCATTCATCACTTGTTGCGTGGACACACTTCCTATGCAGAATGTTTCTTGACTATAGTCCACGTGATCTTTTAGTTGACGGTTGACAGCTTTTACACGTTTTGATTTGCATACAGCAGAAAAAATGATTCAATTTTCCACAGTTGTTACATAACTTCCCATAAGCAGGACATCTTCTAGGTTCATGTTTTTTTCCCACAATATTTGCATTTGACTGCTTTTATGTGTGTACTTGACCTTACAGCTTGCTTGACATGTTGACTTATTGTGATGTGCCTACTTGATTTCTCACATGCCTTTGAGTTCACCGCTTGAACATTCTTTTCTTCATTTAAAGCTTTGAGTTGCCATTCTGACGTTTCCGCCGCTTTGCATATAATTTCAGCCTTGTTTAAATTCAGGTCTAATTCTCTCAGTAGTCTAGCCCTGAGATATTCATTATTTACTCCAGGCACAATTCTGTCCTTTATTAGCGACTCTGTTAAATTTTCAAATTCACATGACTTTGCTTTAAGTTTAAGGTCTGTTATAAAATTATCGAAACTTTCTCCCTCACCTTGCTTTCTGGAGAAAAACACGTGTCTCTCGACTGTCACATTCTTTCTTGGCAAACAATAATTCTCAAATTTTCGTAACAAGCACTTCACTGAATGAAAATCTGTGTCAGAATCGTCACATTCCTGTCCAGTCCACTGGAATGTATTGTACACTTCTACCGTTTCTTGGCCTATTACTTGCAGCAGTGTCATGCTCTGCACTTCTTTGTTTTTTGTGTCGAGTCCACTGGCCATCTTATATATCTGGAAAGACTGCTTAAATGTCTTCCAGTTGGCAGCAATGTTTCCATGTAGCTCCAGTGGTTGTGGCGGGTGGAGTCGGTCCATCTGACACCATGTAATAGATATGGCGTCTGTACTTCAAATAGTCTTGAGGTCCTTTACTTCTGACACCATAGAATTTATGGGTCGTGTGACAAGTCTTTAACACACTTTGTTCTGGTCAACAACTGTCTTTAATCACTATATACAATCCACTGTAATCAACTGTACTATCAACCACCTAATCTGCTCGTATGCCTTCAATCTCGGTTGCCCCTTGAACCGTCTATATATAGTCAGCGATCCTCCCAGCCCTTGACCACGCACGCTTACAGTTCACCTCACAAACCACGTGTTTCATACTAGGTCAAGTCATTGCATTCTCATAGAATGTAAACACAACAACACGTCTCTCACAATTTACACAGACTATTAAATCTTAGCCATCGTTTAAAGTGTTATCAAAGTGATTAATCTTATGTCAAAATTAAATCGATGATAATGATATATTAATAAAGGTTTCTAGATTGATAAAACTTTGTTGGTCAAACAACTTCGTTAAAAGAAAAAAAAATAGAATACCTTGATCATCCTTTGCATCCCTTGGTCATTACAGAGTGTGTGGTAAAGAATTTATACACTCCACTCCACTGTTCATTATTGGCATATTGGATGTTGCTGTAGTCTGGTATTATTGGTAGATAGTTGCATATTGGATGTTATAACAGTTTGGTATTATTGGTACATAGTTATCAAATTGGATGTTATAATACTTTGGTATTATTGGTACATAGTTATCGTATTAGGTGTTATAACAGTTTGGTATTATTGGTAGATAGTTATCGTATTAGGTGTTATAATAGTTTGGTATTATTGGTACATAGTTATCGTATTAGGTGTTATAACAGTTTGGTGTTATTGGTAGACTAGTTTGTGCTGCGGCGCCATGGCGCCTGTGGCGCCACCCTTTTTAAAGGGCGCCTACGGCGCCCACCTTTTTCAAAAGCCAAACTAACTTGTCCTTGTATGATAAATACGTAATATTAAACTTTCTTAAATGTACACAAAGTATTTTATAATAGTTTTTTTTTAAAAATTTTACTTTTTATGTCAAAAGCCGCAGCACAAACTAGTCTAGCAATAACACCAAACTGTTATAACACCTAATACGATAACTATGTACCAATAATACCAAACTTATCCTTGTAGTATAAATACGAAATATTTCTGAAATGTACACAAAATATGTATATAATATAGGTTGTGCTGCGGCGCCCACTTTTATTTAGGGCGCCTACGGCACCCACTTTTTTCAAAAGCCCAACAAACTTGTCCTTGTATGATAGATACATAATATTAAACAACCTTAAATGTACACAAAGTAATTTAAAATAGAGGTTGTAGGGCGCCTAAGGCGCCCACTTTTTTTTTGGTCAAAAGCCCAAGTAACTTATCCTTGTATGATAAATACGAAATATTCCTGAAAATTAAAAAAAGTATTTATATAATAATTTTTACAGTGCTAATTACCACACGATTTTTTAAACTAATTTTAGAAAGCAGCGCACCAAATTACTGCATCAAAAAATAACTATTTGAGTCAATCAGCAACACAAAATTTAAAAAAAAGCAGAGTGATGTCCCTTAGCGTTAGGCCACATAATTGAGCGTAAATATATATATGATAGTTGCATATTTGGTGTTGGAATAGTTTGGTATCATTGCTAGATAACGCATATTTGGTTTTGGTGCAGTTTAAAATAATTTATAGATAGTTTAGGCCAGGGGTGTCCAAAGTTCGGCCCGCGGGCCAAAGGCCACCCGCTTTAATGTTAACTGGCCAGTGGCCTCATGTTAAATAATTAATTATCTTGTGGATGTTTTATGTTGCGACGACAACATATTTATTCTTAAAAATACTAAACTATGTACTGTTTTAAGTATGATGATGACAAAAAATCGATTCCTTTTAAAATCCTTCATATTAACTCGTGGTGTCTGTTTCATTGCTTGCTTGTTTGTCAAAAAACTTTGGATGGATTTTTAACACACTTTCTCGTAAGCTATCGGGCTGAAAATTTGCAGGCAGTTTTGTGCCGATGATGAAAACGATGTATCAAAAGTTCAGATCGATCGCATGAACTGTAATTAAATTATTGAATTTTTAGATTATTTTATTTATTTCTATGAATCATGTAATTTTTTTAGAGAGAGTGTCGCGGTGCGTATTATATTGAACGACATTTTTAATACTTTCCCGTTGCGCGATTCGGTGCGTATTATATGGACGATAATTTTTTAAATATATTCCCGATCGGTGCGCATTATATTAAACATGTTTTACGAGACATAATTAAAATTTAGGATTTTATGGATTGTTATGCGCTGCGTATTATAATGATAATCTTTTATTTATGTCTCAAATATAAGGGATTTATAGTTAAAAACTAGTGGTTTTTTTCGGTTTTTAAAAATAAAATCCTTTATCTTAACTCGTGGTGTTTGTTTCATTGCTTCCTTGTTTGTCGAAAAAAAACTTTGGATCGATTTTTTAACCTACTTCCTCGTAAGCTAACGAGCTGAAATTTTGCAGGCAGTTTCGTACCGATTATAAAAACGATGTTTCAGAAATTCAGATCGATCGCATGTATTGTAATTAAATTATTGAATTTTTAGATTATTTTATTTATCTATATGTATCATGTTAATTTTTGAAATAGAGTGTCGCGTATTATATTGAACGACCTTTTTAATACTTTCCTTTTGCGCGATTCGGTGCGTATTATATTGATGTTACTTTTTAAAAATATATTCCCGATCGGTGCGCATTATATTAAACATGTTTTACGAGACATAACTAAAATTTAGGATTTTATGGATTGTTATGCGCTGCGTATTATAATGATAATCTTTTATTTATGTCTCAAATATAAAGGATTTATAGTTAAAAACTAGTGTTTTTTTTTCGGTTTTTAAAAATAAAATCCTTTATCTTAACTCGTGGTGTTTGTTTCATTGCTTCCTTGTTTGTCGAAAAAAAACTTTGGATCGATTTTTAACCTACTTCCTCGTAAGCTAACGAGCTGAAATTTTGCAGGCAGTTTCGTACCGATTATAAAAACGATGTTTCAGAAATTCAGATCGATCGCATGTACTGTAATTAAATTATTGAATTTTTAGATTATTTTATTTATCTATATGTATCATGTTAATTTTTTGAGATAGAGTCGCGGTGCGTATTATATTGAACGACCTTTTTAATACTTTCCTTTGCGCGATTCGGTGCGTATTATATGGACGATACTTTTTTAAAATATATTCCCGATCGGTGCGCATTATATTAAACATGTTTTACGAGACATAACTAAAATTTAGGATTTTATGGATTGTTATGCGCTGCGTATTATAATGATAATCTTTTATTTATGTCTCAAATATAAAGGATTTATAGTTAAAAACTAGTGTTTTTTTTTCGGTTTTTAAAAATAAAATCCTTTATCTTAACTCGTGGTGTTTGTTTCATTGCTTCCTTGTTTGTCGAAAAAAAACTTTGGATCGATTTTTAACCTACTTCCTCGTAAGCTAACGAGCTGAAATTTTGCAGGCAGTTTCGTACCGATTATAAAAACGATGTTTCAGAAATTCAGATCGATCGCATGTATTGTAATTAAATTATTGAATTTTTAGATTATTTTATTTATGTCTATGTATCATGTTAATTTTTGAGATAGAGTGTCGCGTATTATATTGAACGACCTTTTTAATACTTACCTTTTGCGCGATTCGGTGCGTATTATACTGATGTTACTTTTTAAAAATATATTCCCGATCGGTGCGCATTATATTAAACATGTTTTACGAGACATAGCTAAAATGTTGTATTTTTGGTTTGTCGTGCGCTGCGTATTATAATTAACATTCTTTTATTTATGTCTCCAATATAAAGGATTTATAGTTAAAAGCTTGTTTTTTAACGGGTTTTTTTATTACTCTTTTTAAAGCGTAGATATTGATTACAATAAGCTGATGAAGTTATGTGCTATTATATGTAAGAATTTTGATGACGTCCCATGGCAAAAAATCAAAGACGTAATTTTTTTTCTTTCTTGTTTTTGTCACCTCCAAAAGGACATGAATGTGACGTAGGTTAACTTAAAATTTTAGACACATTTTACATCGCAATTTTCACACAACATTTTTATGGAAATAATTAAATTTTAACACTTTTTATATATTTTTAAGGTACGTAAGAAACATCTTTATTCTATAACTTTGCCATTATTAATCAAATTATAGTAATTTCTAATGATGGATTAAGACATTTATAAAATATCAAAAAACGCAATAGCATAGCCCTCTTGTTTTTGCCTCCCACAAATTATACTCTTCACACACACACACACACACACACACACACACACACACACACACACACACACACACACACACACACACACACATACACACACACGCGCGCGCACGCATGCACGCACACACGCACGCTCGCACGCACACACAAATACAAAAAAATAAAATGTAATTGATAAGTATTATTCTGTCCTTTTATTTTAATATTTTAATTCTACCCCCTAGTATTGTAAACTCATTAAGTACGGGGCTTTGAAAAAAATTTGCACACCCCTGGATTAGACGTAATGTCTTGAAGAGCCGGGAGGCGGAGGGTGTGAGGCACTACTGTCTCGTTTGGGTGAACCTTCGAAACATACATCTCTTCTTAAATTCAAACGAGCACTAAATAACTTTTTTTTTAAAATATGATTGAAATGTAACAAATAAGCACATGCCTATAGATCCGTTATCAATGAGGCTATGTAAAATGTTAAATATATAATTGGGTATTAATTTTAAAAGAAAAATGCTAACACAATATATTGGTTTAACAATGATGAATACGTCACGGTGCTGTATATCGTGGCATGAAGTCTTTGAGAAATATAAACGTAAGTGAACTACATCCCTAACTTTATAACTGGAAATTTACTTGCAAGGACTACAAACAATTTGTTCTAATAATTTATCTTTAACAACAAAAGATCTTTTGTTAAAGATAAATTATTAGTATTAGAACAATTATTTTAATTTGTCCAACTGGCTCGATGAAAGTTAAGTGAAATTAACACTTTAAAAGACACTTCAAAAATAAGATCCATTTTTTAAAAATACATTACGCTCAATGAGGCTCACCTCTGATGTGATGGCTCAATGAGGCTCACCTCTGATGTGATGGCTCAATGAGGCTCTCCTCTGATGTGATGGCTCAATGAGGCTCACCTCTGATGTGATGGCTCAATGAGGCTCTCCTCTGATGTGATGGCTCAATGAGGCTCTCCTCTGATGTGATGGCTCAATGAGGCTCGCCTCTGATGCGATGGCTCAATGAGGCTCTCCTCTGATGTGATGGCTAAAGATATACAACCTTGTGCTCAATCTCAGAGGAGAGTGAAATATATTTACATTAGCAGCTTTGAATTTTATCAACTCCTAACAGGGCGCGATCAATATTTGTTCACTGTGAAGTATGTGTTATTTTGTATAAAGAATACTAGTGTTATTGTGTGTAAAGAATGCTAGTGTCATTGTGTATAAAGAATGCTAGTGTTATTGTGTATAAAGAATGCTAGTGTTATTGTGTATAAAGAATGCTAGTGTTATTGTGTATAAAGAATGCTAGTGTTATTGTGTATAAGGAATGCTAGTGTTATTGTGTATAAAGAATGCTAGTGTTATTGTGTATAAGGAATGCAAGTGTTATTGTGTATAAAGAATGCAAGTGTTATTGTGTATAAAGAATGCAAGTGTTATTGTGTATAAAGAATGCAAGTGTTATTGTGTATAAAGAATGCTAGTGTTATTGTGTATAAGGAATGCTAGTGTTATTGTGTATAAAGAATGCTAGTGTTATTGTGTATAAAGAATGCAAGTGTTATTGTGTATAAAGAATGCAAGTGTTATTGTGTATAAAGAATGCAAGTGTTATTGTGTATAAAGAATGCAAGTGTTATTGTGTATAAAGAATGCAAGTGTTATTGTGTATAAAGAATGCAAGTGTTATTGTGTATAAAGAATGCAAGTGTTATTGTGTATAAGGAATGCTAGTGTTATTGTGTATAAGGAATGCTAGTGTTATTGTGAATAAAGAATGCAAGTGTTATTGTGTATAAAGAATGCAAGTATTATTGTTTATAAAGAATGCTAGTGTTATTGTGTTTAAGGAATGCAAGTGTTATTGTGTATAAAGAATGCAAGTGTTATTGTGTATAAAGAATGCAAGTGTTATTGTGTATAAAGAATGCAAGTGTTATTGTGTATAAGGAATGCAAGTGTTATTGTGTATAAAGAATGCAAGTGTTATTGTGTATAAGGAATGCAAGTGTTATTGTGTATAAAGAATGCTAGTGTTATTGTGTATAAGGAATGCAAGTGTTATTGTGTATAAAGAATGCAAGTGTTATTGTGTATAAGGAATGCAAGTGTTATTGTGTGTAAAGAATGCAAGCGTTATTGTGTATAAAGAATGCAAGTGTTATTGTGTATGAAGAATGCAAGTGTTATAGTGTATAAGGAATGCAAGTGTTATTTTGTATAAAGAATGCAAGTGTTATTGTGTATAAAGAATGCAAGTGTTATTGTGTATAAAGAATGCAAGTGTTATTGTGTATAAAGAATGCAAGTGTTATTGTGTATAAAGAATGCAAGTGTTATTGTGTATAAAGAATGCAAGTGTTATTGTGTATAAAGAATGCAAGTGTTATTGTGTATTAACAATGCAAAATTTTATTATGTATAAACAATGAAAGTGTGATTCCATTGTAATGGGACCAATGAAGAATAGATGTATTAAAATCATTAAAAAATTCAAAGTTTATTCTTAAAAAAAACAACAAAACAACAACAATAAATCTTTGCAATCCTATCAGAAATAAACCAGTTCAACACATCAGAAGATAACAAACAAGAAGTTATCTGAAAAACAATCGTTTAACTATGCCTCTCTTTATAGCCAGAAGACCACAACAAAGCTTTTAAAATCGTCTCATGTTAATAAATATATGAATTGATTGTGAGATAAGACTGGCACTTTCAACCAGTGTTTCTGTAGCGTGGAATGAACGTGGAATGAACGGGCGGCCTAAACATGTGCGTCACATCTTGCCAAATATTATTTGTATCTCCAATATCAATGGCTATAATGTTATTAGAATGTAAAAGCAGAGTTTACTAACACGGGAAGTTATAAAAAAAATTCGACTTAAAAGTAGATACGGGACTGTTTATAAATTTTACCCCCCCCCACCTTCGTCACAAGTCGTCATAGAAAGTTAATCGCCCCCTCCTCCAATATGACGTCACACAACTTTTCCCCCCATAAAAGCCGTATTTTTATTTGAAAAATGAGCCGGTTTCAAATCATATTTTTGTCATTTAAGTATGTATCTAATCTAGTGTAAGGCTGCACGCTAATATTGTAACACGCGTTAAGCCCATGTAAAACGTCATTAAAAAAATTGTGAGCAATAAAATATTTAAGTGGACCTTTTATTTAAACTTACGCGTTTTGATTTGACGTCACAGTTTTTAAACACCCCTATTCCTCTCGCCACAAATGTGTGACCCCCCCACCCTTCCCCCCCGGTACGTGACGTCATTTATGGACGGCCCCTAAATCACTTCCTAGTCATTGACAGGATTTAAGAGCTTAACTTAATTGTTTTTATTTTATGTAAGTCGAAAATCATTTACAAAGTTTATGCAGTGAATTAACATATTTCTTTACCGTCCATCTGTTTTATTTCATGACCTAAAAATTCTAGCAGAAAACATTAACACTCGTTTCGATGCAATACATCTGTGCTTATATTTTGATTTGTAATCATCAGAAGGTTCGCCTATCATCACGTGATATTACTCAACTGTTAGAGAAATTCAACGCAATAAATCCATGAAGTGGACATAACCTAATGGGCCAGTGTGCAGTGCAGTGCCCGTGAACGATTAAGAGAAAGAAATTAGTTTCATTTTTCTTTGAGGACTTACAGACGAATCCACACATCATCTTTCTTGGATCGTTCATATCATTAAATAACTCAAGAAAATCATTGGAGAGATCACATTTACTGTCTGTCAACGATACATCTGAACCGCTAAGCAATTCAAGGTAATAACATAAACATTGGAGTCGAGCAATACATCATGAGAAAATTGCTTGTTAATTGCCTCTCCCAGGAAATATTGCCATGTTGGAATTTAGCGATAGCAGGTAAAGTTTAGGAAGTGGAAGTTGCAGGTTGGAGGTTCTCTAGTTTCTTCCATTGTTCCCCTTCCCCCATTTCTTTACATTTCTGTCCACTTGAAGCACTCGAAGGATAATTCCAGGTTGTGTGAGATGAGTGCACGCATCTGCAGCCCTTGGCATTAGGTGGTAACTTGTTTCAAATTGTGGAGAAACGAAAATTGAATTTTTATCCTTATATTTTATATTACTTTATTGAAATCAGATTTCCTACAAGTAGTTGCTTTAAAAATGTCTCAGCCTCAAGTTTCTGTTTACAATTGCCCTGTGGTTAAGTGCGTTTATTTAGGATTTATGAAGATTTTAAAAATTTAAAAAACCCCTTAAAAAATCAAGTTTTTGACTATAATTCCTTTATATACGAGACATAACTAAATGAATGTTCATTATAATACGCAGCGCACGAAAACAAAAAATCCAAAATTTTAGTTATGTCTCAAATATATAAGGATTTATAATAGGGCTGCGGAAATAACGATTAATTTCTCGATTAATCGTTAAAATTTTTTATCGATTAAAATTATTTTAATCGATAAAAATTCGAATAAAATTAAAGAAAATATTTAAAATATTAAAAAAATTTTTTATTAATAAATAATCAATTATTCATAATTTATATATATTTTTTTTACGGAAAAACTTCTCCCGCGTAATATTATAATTTATTTTACTACTTTATGCGGACCGGCAGACGTCAACTAAAAAATGGCTGACAGCATCAGCGCAGTTAAATTTAAGCATATAACTAGAAAGTTGAACAAAAATTTTGCTTTAAGCTAACTGCGGATGGCAAAGTCGAAGATGGTGAACAAGTTTACTGTGTTAACTACCATAAACAATTATCTTTTAAAGGTGCAAATACATCGCTGACGTACGACCTTTAGCACAAACATCCGATCAAGTATCAACACATTGTCATAAAATTTAGTTCAAAATATTCTTAATTTTCAATGTCCGTGAGAAATGTTCAGTTTAATGACGTCATAAATGTCTATTTTGGCTTTAATCGAAATTATCGATTAATTAATCGATAATTTTTCAAAATTTAACGATTAAATTTAAATTAATCGATAACAGCCATAATTTATCATTTAAAAAACTTCTACAGTCTGCCTGCAAAATTTCAGCTCGATTTTCATCAAACGTTTAAAAAAATGTTTAACAAAGTGCGCACCGCGAGAGAGATTAGCAATTAATAGCATTTACATTTACAGATCGGGAATAAAATTTTAAAAGAAAGTATCGTCAATATAATACGCACCGCACAGCGCAACAGGAAAGTGTTAAAAATGTCGTTCAATATAATACGCACCGCGACACTCCAGCACAAAAAATAACATTCTACATAGAGATAAATAGATATAATCTAAAATTCATTAATTTAATTACAGTACATTCGATCGCTATGAAATTTCGATACATCATTTTATCATCGGCACGAGTCTGCCTGCAAAATTTCAGCTCGCTAGCTTACGAGGAAGTGGGTTAAAAATCGATCCAAAGTTTTTTCGGCATTCAAGCAAGTCATCAAACAGACGCCACGAGAAAGAGTTTAAAAAAATATTCTTTAAAATGATCAAACGGTCAGTTTATTTTTTTAAAAATAAGAAAAAAAATTACAAATAATCTGGTAGTCCATGTCTGCAACAAACTATAATGTGCGTCACTTCGTTTCACAGAAATAATTTTGTGTTAAATCTCTTCAAAGTCTACGCCCTCTGCCACATTCAGACACCGAACCCATTCATCATCACCGAGCAATTACTGCCACACGTGCACACCGTCAAGCCACTAGCCACTTGTACAACAATCGCCAGCGACAAGGGGCGAACTTGTGCCTTGTAGACCACGACTGGGTAACAGACCAGCACACTGAAGATTGGGTCTCTGTCGGCCCGGGTTGTATCGGCAACACTGAAACGTGTGTCAAGCTGTTCCCAGTGAATAAGTTAATGGACAGCGAGTTAGACAGCGGTGCTGGTCGAGCTAACTTGGAGAAATGGATGGCCAAAAGACGGACCCATCGTGGAGGCCACGTCCTAAACGGGTTATTGGTCCGTTCGCAGACAATAAATAGCCAGGATGGTGGGCAGGGTGAGTCGGGGTGGGCTGATGGGCGTGGGGGATTGGGGCCCAGGGTAGAATCATAAGAAATTGAGTGCGGGGGGGGGGCATTTCTCTGGAGACCGCTACACGAGGAAGATGAAGTAAATGGACGGCTGGAATTCCCGAGGTGCTAACACGGGGACAAAAAGTGACTATAAAAGGGTGACTATGGCAGGGTGACTATGACAAGGTGACATGACAGGGTAACATGCAACGTTCTCTTTAAGCTGCGCGACCGCGCATATATCTTACTGACGCCGCGCAGTAGTTAAAATTTACCGATAAGCAAATTTGGTAAAATATTGCATAATAAATGGACGCTGCGCAACTTTGCACACGAGTTTTTTTTCTTCTTTGCATGTGGACCAACGAACCTTAGAGGAACATTGGTGACATGGCATTGTGACAAGATAGGGTGACTTTCACATTGCTAGAATGACAACACCACATTGACAGGATGCAGTTGATTTGTGACTTGGGTTTATGATGTGGGTTTGTAACATTGTGTCATTGTTACTTGAGTTTGTGACATTTGTATGTAAGGTGGGTTTGTAACATTGTGTCATTGTTACTTGGGTTTTTGACATTTGTATGTAAGGTGGGTTTGAGCCAAAGGTTTACCAAGTGATTTTGTTACTGTTTTTAGATGAGGATGTCATCATTGATGATTGTGGAGACATAGAGAGGGAGAGAGAGAGAGAGAGAGAGAGAGAGAGAGTGAAACTAAACCCGAAACAAGCTAATATTAATTAGTTTCGGTGCCGCTCACGGTGCACTGATAATTTAAAAAAGAACAACTAATTTTTATTAAGATAGCGTTGCAGTCGAAGGACAATACTCCCCCCCCCTTTCCCTTTTAAAGACAAGAACTCGCAGCATGGAAGACTAACTTCTACCTCCTACTAACACAACTGATGGAAAGTTCCATCAAAGACTGACTTCTGCCTCCTACTAACACAAGTCCATCAAAGACTGACTTCTGCATCCTACTAACACAAGTCCATCAAAGAATGACTTCTGCCTCCTTCTAACTCAAGTCCATCAAAGAAAATGAGGGGATATTTCCAAGTACTCTGGGCAGCTATGAACTCTTCCATTGTTGGTAAAGGTTTCTTTTGTAACAAAGATTAAACTTTTAAAAATGTAACCATTGAGTAGTATATAGATTGACATATATCTATGATATTTATGCCAGGAAAGATAAGTGCACCTGGTCTAATTGATCATTGATTCTAAATATCTGCAGTGTGTATTCTGTGACTATAATAGAAACATGGCTAAAACCGCTGTACGCCAAAGGCATCCTTTTAAAAATAGATAGGAAATGGTTTAAAAAGTAATTCCTTGTTTTTTGCTCAATTACTTTTTATGAACTGAAAACGTTTTGGATAAACCATCTTCATGTAGCAATGTTGTAGTCAACAAGAAATTAGCTCGAGATGATTTGAGGAAATACATTCCAGATAACAACGGAGCAGCAGCTTAACGTTAATGGCAGGGCAGCAATCATTGAGAGACATCAAACGATGTCAGCTTGATTGCGACAAGCTAGCACGCACTGTAGATTTTGGGTTATATTACGAAAGTTAACAGTCAACGCACTCTTAAATTTATTTTTCAAACACTTTTACTGAAATTCAATCTCAGCAAATCCCATAATGCTATTTATAGGAAATATATATGTCTTTTCTAGACATGTAAGTGTGTATTACAATATTAAACGAGCAGCTATAAATCAGATTTGTAAAACCAACGAAGGGTACTGTTTAACTCTGTTTTAGAACCACTGTTTACCACTGGTTTAAACTCCATTCTGACATTGTGTTCGGGTGCTTGTTTCGGGTGCCTATATATATTAAAGTCCGCGTGTGAGTACCAGCCAGTTTAACTGGATATGAAAAGCCTTGGCTCAACACTTAGTTGAAATGACATTCTAGTCACGCCACAGATCGGTGGCTGGGGCCTGGAACTTCAGTCAGAAATGCAACCGGATGCCAGGTTTAACTGAGCACAGAGCGAGCTGACATGAAACGGGAAAACCCAACCAGTCTCCCTGTTTCGGCACTGATGGCGGAATAACGAGCTCCTATGTCTACTGCTGGACAGACTTTAAAAGTCTGCTTACAACGGCTCATGTAATAATAGATTTTGCGTTTGGGACCGGTTCATTGCCATAAAATTGTTGATAAATATTTGTAGAATGAACATCATAAATTCAACAGTTAAGTGAATTTCTTTTACTTACAAAAAAAAATATTTAAAAAATAAATAAATATATAACAAAAATAACTAAAAATTTGATTGAAATTTTCTATATTAAATATAATTTTTAGAATTCTTCTTTCTTGAGATATTCTATGAGCACAGACCCGAGGACTCAGTAATATTATGAAAGTAAAATAAATCAATCCATAATTAATAAAAAAAATAGTTTTCCTCAATTAAGGTTCTAGTAATATTTATATTTGATTCTGGGAGAATAGTGCAACATGTCTAAGAAGCCATTAGTGGTCCCCGGACCACAGGTTGAGGACCACTGGTCTAAGAAAACCAAATATTTGATGAAACATAGATGACTGCCATTTCAGCATGGAAGAGATATATATGAAATGAGACAAATTATTATTTTTGTTTGACATGAGCAAATTTCAATCCTTGTCCGGAGTCTCTGACTCCCATACGACTCCCCCAACATACGTTTTTATCACCGTGGGCCGTTCAAGACCAATAGATCGCCAGCTTTCCAAACATAAACAAGCAGGAATCTGGGCAGACAACCAGCTGACCAGACGAGCGTTAACGCGCCTGTCTGTGTACAGTAAACATGCAATGTAGTCATCGAGAGATCAATATACTACAAAAGGAAAATTCGCTATTTTCTAGATGCTGAACACTTTATAGTTTTATGACATCATTTGAACTGGTAATAAGTGCATAGAGAAAATATTGCTTTCAAAGAAAAAGTTAATAAAAATAAAAATTTGGAACTGAATATTCTTTTAACTAATGGAATCTCTCTCTTACCTATTTTGTTCTATTCCCGTCACTTTTACTGTATCCGAGCTTTCCCAAGCAATGTGCCCTAGGGCCTAGGCCAATTTGAGTCTAATCATGTCAGGAATTAAAACTGCCAAATAAGGCCCGAGAGCAATGTAAAAAAAAATGTTTTTCAGCACTGCAACTGAGGCCTACCCCTTTTTCTGAAATATTTTGAATGTTCTTTTAATCAGCATTCTCTAACATTTGCCCTTGCGCTAACATAACTTTTCAGTAGCTTCTTCACGCTATCTCACATAGAACCATAGTAGCTTTCCGTCGTTACTTGACAAGTTAGTTGATCAATACCTAACAGTTGCCATTATAAAATAAAAATAACTAGTATTTCTATCAATTAAAAAGGAAGAATTCTAATCAAAATGCAAAATAAAAAGAGCTGTACTTGTTGCTAAGATGATAATTTACAAACAAATACAAAATTAAAATTGAAAGCATCTATACCCCATTTTAATTGTTTTTAAAGCATCTATTTAAAAGATTGCGGTAAAAAACGATTTTAAAAAACCTGGCGCTAATGCGCGTCAGTAAAGCACCGAATATTTCCAATTTCCCCTGAACGTATGCACACCTTTTTATTTCATTTTTCTCTCTAAATATTTGCCACATTTATGAACCACTGTAGACTTAGCCGTAATACTGAAATGTTTAAAAAAAATAAAATAAAACACTTCATTAAAAATCATATGAAATTTCCTTGTCAGTTGAATAAATTAGTTTAAAAATCGATAGATGTCTTCTTTTTTTTTCATGTAGAGTCCCATGCAGTTAACAACTCGTAAAATTTATGTCTATCGCTACGTGTAGTAAGTACCTTGTCACATCCATTACAAAATAGATAGTAATTGTGAAATGTTAGACGGCGTCCAGGAAGCACCGTTTGGAAACCTCAAAAACGTATTCGATTGGGTAAAGTCATCAATTTAGTGTTGACTACAAGATAACAGCAATTAGTTATATGAGAAATTTAAGGATTTTGGACTACATTTTGAAGGACATTTGAAGTTTTGTTGACCCACTTACAGACATTTGACTTGTCTTCGGTGGTCCTCGTGGCTCTAGGGCAGACATTAGTAGTTTTTTAATCTTATCTTTACCTTTTTCATTGTAAACTAATAATATTATCATTAATACTTATACAGGTCGTTATTTTCTTATAATTAAATATTTTTAAAAAATCTTTAGTATTAGATTCCTTGGTCAAATATCCGAATCAAAACTGTTATTTAATGGATACAGATAAAAAAAAATCAATGAATAATGCTCGAAGGAATCTCGACAGTTTTCAGATTAATTTTTGGACACTGAATTGTATTCGGGGTAAACACTTTCAATAATAATCGTTACATTCTGGTGAGACTGACTCACAATGGGAACCCAAATCTCAGACAGTGAACGTACCGCTCAAACCAGGCAAGAACGCGTAATGATTAAAAGCATAACTGACTGTAATTAAATATTAACTAAATCACCGTGCTACGTGTGTACTACGTGTGTACTACGTGTGTACTACGTGTGTACTACGTGTGTACTACGTGTGTACTACGTGTGTACTAAATGTGTACTAAGTGTGTACTAAGTGTGTACTAAGTGTGTACTAAGTGTGTACTACGTGTGTACTAAGTGTGTACTACGTGTGTACTACGTGTGTACTAAGTGTGTACTACGTGTGTACTAAGTGTGTACTACGTGTGTACTAAGTGTGTACTACGTGTGTACTACGTGTGTACTAAGTGTGTACTACGTGTGTACTACGTGTGTTCTACGTGTGTACTACGTGTGTACTACGTGTGTACTACGTGTGTACTAAGTGTGTACTACGTGTGTACTACGTGTGTACTAAGTGTGTACTACGTGTGTACCACGTGTGTACTAAGTGTGTACTAAGTGTGTACTAAGTGTGTACTAAGTGTGTACTACGTGTGTACTACGTGTGTACTAAGTGTGTACTAAGTGTGTACTACGTGTGTACTACGTGTGTACTACGTGTGTACTAAGTGTGTACTAAGTGTGTACTAAGTGTGTACTAAGTGTGTACTAAGTGTGTACTACGTGTGTACTACGTGTGTACTACGTGTGTAAGACGTGTGTACTACGTGTGTACTAAGTGTGTACTAAGTGTGTACTAAGTGTGTACTACGTGTGTACGACGTGTGTACGACGTGTGTACGACGTGTGTACTACGTGTGTACTACGTGTGTACTAATTGTGTACTACGTGTGTACTACGTGTGTACTACGTGTGTACGACGTGTGTACGACGTGTGTACTACGTGTGTACTACGTGTGTACTACGTGCGGTACACATGGGACTGGCAAGTTCCCTGAGGCTCACGCTGAATTGAGTTCTTTGTAATCTAGTCCGGGGAAAGACGAACACGATCATTCCATCGACCATTCCATTCCTCTATCATGTACTCTTTCCAATTGAATCTTCTTCTCTCTTCTACAATGTCGTATTTTTTAATAACATTTCCACAGTTTAATTTTTAACTTTCAATCACAACAAAACCACTGATCTCAAAACATTTAAGATATTCAGTGATTGCTCCAGTCAGTCAGTGATTGTTTCGTCATTCAGTGATTGCTTCCATTCATTCAGTGATTGCTTCCAGTCATTCAGTGATTGCTTCCAGTCATTCAGTGATTGCTTCCAGTCATTCAGTGATTGCTTCCAGTCACTCTTCAACCCTTGAAATTTTCGTCTTATATCTATGAGTTAAATTCAACCTAATCAATCCTCATTAGATTATCATTACCTTGCCAGTCCGACATGTTTGAAACATTCCATTCTCACGTCCTATTCCTACAAGCCTTCCTATCTCTTATCTGCCTCATTCCCTCAGGTTTCACATCAATTTCTCTCCTCCCTCTCTATCCACTAAGTTCCTCCCTCCTTCAATCTCCCAACAGTCAACACTCCCTAACCCTGCCTCAACATGATCCCCGACTCATCATGAAACACGGCCTTCTCGGGGGAGTGTTCTCTGCTTACTCCAGTTCAACGGGGAGGTTGATCATCCTTACAGCATGGCAGATTATCAACCTTAACAAGCGTTCTCTTTCAGCATCTCTAAGGGCATTTTAATGGAAGCCCTGCACGCAAGCGTCTGAGCAATGCCGCTCTTTAAAATGATCGCATGCGGGTTATCAAAGATTTCGCACGACATCTTTCTCTATCCCTTTTGTCTTTAAAGAGATTATAGAAAAAATACGATGTAGATGCACTCACCCAGCAAAAAAATACAACAACAACAACAACAATAACAACAACAACAACAACAACAATAAAAAGCGACAGAGAGACAACGGTGGGGTTGGGAAACCAAATAAGAACGACAATTTTAACTTGAATTTAGAGAGCGACATGCATTTGAAAAAAAAACATCTAAAAATGATGGAGTGTTTGATCATGACCAAGATTTACGTAATATCAATATCATTAACATTATTTTTTATAAATATTTCTGAAAATATCTTTACAGTATTGTTATTTGTATTAAAAGGGCATATTCTCAAATAATTTTGGTTCATGTGACATTTTATCACTTTGCAGTTATTCGTTTACAAAATGTAACTCACTTGGTCCCATTATTCACTTTTCTGACGTCGTTCACAAAGCCATGACAACTACAACATGATTCTCGACAAACTGAACAAAATGGAAATGTGAGTAGAAATGACGTCATTAAGAATGAGAGGGAGATCCGTTGATTGGTGTCACGTGTGAATCACGAGTTGGATGACGGAGAGGTCACGTGAGTGAAAGTGCGGGAAGATAACAGACCACAAACCACTTGTGGCATTCAACAAAAAGAAAATCAGCAACGCAAAAGTAAAAAGATGGGCTGTGCTATTAGCCGACTACAAATTTTGACATTAAACCTGTGAAAGGAAAGGCCGATGTGGTTGCAGACATATTAAGTAGAATGACAATAAATAAAGACATTCTGTGAATTCCTAAGAGATAAAACCAGAGACTGTATTAATATTAGTCTGTTAATTCCTAAATAATAAAACTAGAGACTGTATTAATATTAGTACTTTTATTCGCTGAACAATAAACAAGTAGCAGTGTTTGAATTCCACTGGATATATATTTAATTTTAGTTTTAAGAATATTGATTGTTTAAATAATTTTACTTAAACAAAAGTATAGTTGTGTTAAAATTTCAGTTTCATTTTTTCAGTACAGGTAGGCTGTTGCAGTCCTACAGATTTTTTCTCTTGATCTTTATGTCTAGATGTTGTGTGTAAGGCAATGAATGTCCATTGATGATAAATATTTGAAATTTGAATATATATAGATTAATTTGATTTTTATTAAGACCACAAATGTTGTATTTCATAAACATTTTTTTGAAGGATGGGGTTGAATGTCACGCGTGAATCACGAGTTGGATGACGGAGAGGTTACGTGAGTGAAAGCGCGGGAAGATATGGGGTAGAAGGTTCGAGATTATTATCGGGGTTGTGAGAAGTTCCGTGGGTAATGGCGGATTGCGTGGCTCAGGAATCCACGGTGTATAACCTCAAATTATATATATTATGTACATATTAAAGTTGTTTTATTGAAACCAGTTCTTCAGAGGATTATTGTATGCAAGGTTATGTATTGAGAGAACGCCCTACAGAGATTATATATAAAAGTAAACCAATTACAATTGGATCGTTTCCAAAGACAAATCATAGTTTTTATGTCACATTAGTTTTACGACATTGCCTGACAAGGATTACCAACTCTGGCCTTAGAAACATTTCAAGATATCCATGGGGCTGTATCAATTAGTTTGCATGAATAGATCGTATGTTTATATATATATATTTAGAAAAGAAGAAAGCACATTTATCATGTACTCACTCTCGTTAGATCATTCTCTATTCTTTATTATGTGCTAAACCTATATAATAATCCTATATAATAAAAGGCAATGTTCTGTGAGTTAATCGATAGCGATTGGTCCCTCAAGCTCCTCCAGACTCCTACAGCCAATCACTGGTGGAGAAAAAAATTATGTCTCATTTACATATTGAACGACGTTCAAAACGAGTTATTTTTGGTGCACTTATTTTACCAAGAGTTTATTTTTCGCGGTGCGCATTGGAATTTATAATAAAAAACTTTGTATTTACGGGTTATTTATTATAATTCTGGAGACTCCATGTTGTTGGGGGGGGGGAGAGGTAGGGTCTCTGAAAAGACCACGGTGTTAGGGGAGGTAGGGACTCTGGACAGACAGGCGGTGTGGGGGGGGTAGGGTATCTGGACTGACGGGGGTGGGTAATGTTGTTATAACTATAATGTATAGTGTTTTTGACGTGATACACATGTATGGCCGGTCGAGACGGCGGGTCTCTCGACAAACCGCTGTGGAGATAATGTTGGGTCTCGCGACAGACCGCGGTGTTGGGGGGGGGAGGTAGGCCCTCTGGACAGACCGCAGTGTGCGGGGAGGGGGTTAGGGTCTCTGGAAAGACCGAGGTGTGGGGGATAGGGTTATTGAAAGATCGCGGTGTGGGGGATAGGGTTATTGAAAGACCGCGGTGTGGGGGATAGGGTTATTGAAAGACCGCGGTGTGGGGGTAGGGTCTCTGGAAAGACCGCGGTGTGGGGGTATGGTCTCTGGACAGACCACGGTGTGGGGGTTAGTGTCTCTGGACAGATCGTGGTGTGGGGGGTATGGTCTCTGGAAAGACTGTTGTGTGGGGGGGATAGGGTCTCTGGAAAGACTGTGGTAAGGGGGGTAGGGTCTCTGGAAAGACCGCGGTGTGGGGGTAGGGTCTCTGTAAAGACTGTGGTGTGGGGGGTAGGGTCTCTGGACAGACCGCGATGTGGGGGGAGGTAGGGTCTCTGGACAGACGGGGGTGGGTAATGTAGTGATGTCCTTCCATGAACTTCAAAGGTCACCTTACACTTATTCCCCTCCTTGGACGGGGCTTTGTTGCTAGTGATAACAATAAAATGTACCTGTTTGGCTACTCTGCAGCTGTTAAAAGAGAATATTTGATTTTATATTTTGGGGCAGAGAGGACTTCACAAGTTTAATGTAAAATTTTAGAATGTCTCGGTATTTCTAAACGTTTTGTTTCCTTCAAATTATTGCAATTTAATTAGAGAAAATATATGTTTTTCCTACCTCTGTTAAAATTTTTTAAAACCAACTTAAGGAATGAAAAGCCCATAGATCACTTAAATGTTTTTAAATGCATCAATTAAAATACTTTTTAAAAAAATCTATGCTTTATTGATTCCTATTGCGTACGGAAATTCTATTTTTGGATTAAAAATAGATGAGCATTGCTCAATGTCCAATTCATGATTTCCTTTCCCAACTCCGTCACACTCTTCCACATAGTCGCACGCACATTCCCCCACATAGACACACAGCCACACAGACCATCATGCATCGGTCACAAGGATCGCGGGCTGACAGAAGTGAGTAGAGGTCGCGAGCGCTGAGGTTTAGGGGAGATGGTGGCGAGGGCAGACCAGGCTCGAGCAGGATGGCCTACCAGTAATTGGACGGGCGTTGGAGTACAGACTTGGTGGAACTTAACCACGTACCTCACTAGTTATTCTCGCGTGTATCATTGATACCACCAACAATTAGGCGATTACGTACTTGGTTGAATGTGTAAGTCAGATATGGAACACTGATTTAAGAACGTTGATTTGCTTTACACTTGAGATTTCATCAAGACAAAAATTTAAAGTTTCTTGAAATTGATTCTGACAGGGCGTTATTATTTTTGTTTTTCAAACACAAAATTGAAACGATGTCATTTTACTTTGGAAACTGTTGCAGCTAATCATTCATGTTATTTAGAAGCTTTCCAAGTGATGTTTTGGCGTAAAAAATTAATAGTTTCTATAAAAATAATTTTTATTTGATAGTCTATTCATCTTTTTGAAAATATTATTAATTTAATTTTGTTGATTGATCTCACAGTAGTTTCTATAAATGCCGAGACTAAATTATTGTTTTAAATTTACTGTGATTATCCAAATATATTTCAAAATATTGTTTCCTTCTTATGACCATTCACCGTGCTGATGATAGGGTCGAGACTTCATAGTTTTTAAGTCAAAAGTTAGGTAGCGATGTTGAAGGTAGTCCATCAATTATAAGCCACGTTCATTAATCACGACTCGACAACTGTTTGAAGATTTACCAGACTCATTTGTGGAGTGATACTTTGAAGAAAGGATGCGTTAAGGCAGGACCTTCTAGGACTCTAGGATTCTAGGACTATAGCAATGCAAGAGTTGCGTCCCTGAGCTTACCAGAACAGTCCCTGTTTAGCTGAAAGCCGAGGTATCTGCGACACCAAGACGTTAGGGTAAGTATGGAATGCCAACATTTATCTATGGAATGTTAAATCAGTGAGGCCAGATTACTTTGGGATGACCTTTCGTGAGCTCAGACAGGAGGTCAATCTTTGAATAGGAGAGTTTAAGTTTGGTCAGTTTAGTTATATTAACCAGATGTTAACCAGACGTGAACTGGGACTGGTTATTTAAATAAATCCATTTACAGGTTATAAATATTTATACGTCTTCGTCAATGGGAAGCGGTAAATCCTGTTAGCTCAAGAAATTAGGTCAAATCGATGTTTAATTTGCTGTTAGCTTAGTCAGCTTTTTGTCTGTGTTTGTGATACATTATTTACATCATTGGCAGCATATTAGGTTTAGATTATGCTTTCTTATAAAATGAATGTTAAAGAGCAGATTAAATAATATTTTAACGTAATGTAATATACATTTACTTTATATGTAGAGCTCCCTGACCTTAAGTAATTGCTCTTTGCGAGTTCAAGTGTCCGTGACGTTAATAAAAAGAAAATATTTTTAAGCTGTATAATTTCAGAGATCTTTGGTTTATACTGGTCTCGCACGATGCGTATAGTCTAAACGAAAATGTATTTTTGTTTAGTGAAGATAAAGATTCTTTAATTTGTTTCTTTTAACATAATATATTGAAAAGGTTTTAGTGTTAAATCTTTCACCTTTGGGTTCTGGTCGAGCCAACATGCCAGGGATGGTGCTATGATTCTAGTCTAGACAACATGCAAGGGATGGTGCTATGATTCTAGTCTAGCAAACATGCCAGGGATGGTGCTATGATTCTAGTCTAGCCAACATGCCAGGGATGGTGCTATGATCCTAGTCTAGCCAACATACCAGGGATGGTGCTATGATTCTAGTCTAGCCAACATGCCAGGGATGGTGCTATGATTCTAGTCTAGACAACATGCGAGGGATGGTGCTATGATTCTAGTCTAGACAACATGCGAGGGATGGTGCTATGATTCTAGTCTAGCCAACATGCCAGGGATGGTGCTATGATTCTAGTCTAGCCAACATGCCAGGGATGTTGCTATGATCCTAGTCTAGCCAACATACCAGGGATGGTGCTATGATTCTAGTCTAGCCAACATGCCAGGGATGGTGCTATGATTCTAGTCTAGCCAACATGCCAGGGATGGTGCTATGATTCTAGTCTAGCCAACATGCCAGGGATGGTGCTATGATTCTAGTCTAACCAACATGCCAGGGATGGTGCTATGATTCTAGTCTAGCCAACATGCCAGGGATGGTGCTATGATTCTAGCCTAACCAACATGCCACAGATGGTGCTATAATTCCAAAGAAATCCTAACACAAATATATTTATCTCCAAGTTGGTATCTTAAATATTAGTTACTCAAAGTACACACAGTCTGTCACTCAGTGTGTCACCCAGTGTGTCACTCAGTGTGTCACACAGTCTGTCACCCAGTGTGTCACCCAGTCTGTCCCAGATAGAAGAAGAGGCACGTAGCCAGCCCTACAACCACCCTTCGAAACAGTCTCGTCACTTTGGTATCCAATCCTCCTCTTTGTTGCGTGTTCAAAATTGGTTGTTGAGACTCAGATTTTGCCCCCTTTGAAAGCTTTGAGCTAATTATATATCCAAGAACACATTCAACCCCCTGGTCGGCAAGACTTGAGTGAAGTTTCATGACACTATATAATCATCGGTGGTAAAACATCTCCATCAAATCCTCTTGAAGACATGTTTCATATGTGTGACCATCTACGATGTAGAAACAATTTCTTGGCCTTTGTGCTAAGCACCGTGCCATAGTTACCAATTTAAGAAATAATTGGTACCCTTAACATCGTCCGACTAATGGTTTCCGTTGTTTGGATATGTTAACAAAGTCTTTACCAGGACAATTTGACCAACATACAAATGTCTTTACCAGAACCTTCTGACCAACATACAAATGTCTTTACCGAACCTTCTGACCAACATACAAATTTCTTTACCAGGACCATCTGACCAACACACAAATGTCTTTACCAGGACCATCTGACCAACACACAAATGTCTTTACCAGGACGATCTGACCAACACACAAATGTCTTTACCAGGACGATCTGACCAACACACAAATGTCTTTACCAGGACCATCTGACCAACACACAAATGTCTTTACCAGGACGATCTGACCAACACACAAATGTCTTTACCAGGACCATCTGACCAACGTACAAACAAATCTGATTATTAGAGAAGATCAATAGGGTAATATTGATGCGTTGATGAGATAATAAAACTGAAATTAAAAAAATGAAATTGTCTTTCTCCCATGCGTTTTAATGATGAATTGCGGTGTATATCAGTGTTTTCTCCTGTTCCGTATGCACCTCGTGTATAATTATGTTATCTTTACTGGCATTTTATCTGTATGGAATTAACCTCAACACCAGGGGCAGATAATGCAATGATGAGTGCAACGGAAATACAGGTGGATGCCATGACATCTGAAGTCTGACCTTTACGTTTCTAGCCGTCTGGGTTGTGTTGGGAGGAGGGAGAAGTGGGGAGCAAGCATTCTTGTAACTGGTTGAATTTAAAACTTTGCATGCAATTTAGCAAAATTACCTAATTAAAATATGTTTTAAAACTTTTTTCTTTTAATGTAATCTTTTCACTAAGGTAAGAAAATTGTCTGAGGAGACACTTACAATGTTTAATATAATTTTAAAATTCTGAAAATACATTACGTAAGAAAGACTTTCACCAGGACCATCTGTATGTATGCTAGGGATGTAGTCAAAGGTTATGGCTTGAATCTAGACATGCGTTATAGTTATATAGGATATGTTTATTTGATCAAATTTAATAACTATTTTCTGCATGGACTCTTTTTGAATAATTTAATCGAAGATATTTTAAAGTAATTTCTTATATTTTTCGTGTGTCCATATCAATTTTTAAAATTGGACACATTTAAAAATATTTATGAGCTGTCATGCCCCTACTCGTTAGAGCAAACGCTCTCTGTCACGAGTATTTGATCATGAGGAAACATCACTTGCAAAACTGAACTACGACCCTAGGAAAATGGAATCAGTTTATGCTGGATTTTATACTGTATAAACTTAATAGCTGGACAAGGGAAGGCTTTTATAATCCTAAAGATTTATTATCAAGTCCGCGTGTCCAAAAACAGTAGTAAAACATACATTTTTAAGTAACTTATACATTTTTAAGTAACTTATATACATTTTTAAGTAACTTATACATTTTTAAGTAACTTATACATTTTTAAGTAACTTATACATTTTTAAGTAACTTATACATTTTTAAGTAACTTATACATTTTTAAGTAACTTATACATTTTTAAGTAACTTATACATTTTTAAGTAACTTATACATTTTTAAGTAACTTATACATTTTTAAGTAACTTATACATTTTTAACTAACTTATACATTTTTAAGTAACTTATACATTTTTAAGTAACTTATACATTTTTAAGTAACTTATACATTTTTAAGTAACTTATACATTTTTAAGTAACTTATACATTTTTAAGTAACTTATACATTTTTAAGTAACTTATACATTTTTAAGTAACTTATACATTTTTAAGTAACTTATACATTTTTAAGTAACTTATACATTTTTAAGTAACTTATACATTTTTAACTAACTTATACATTTTTAACTAACTTATACATTTTTAACTAACTTATACATTTTTAAGTAACTTATACATTTTTAAGTAACTTATACATTTTTAAGTAACTTATACATTTTTAAGTAACTTATACATTTTTAAGTAACTTATACATTTTTAAGTAACTTATACATTTTTAAGTAACTTATACATTTTTAAGTAACTTATACATTTTTAAGTAACTTATACATTTTTAAGTAACTTATACATTTTTAAGTAACTTATACATTTTTAACTAACTTATACATTTTTAAGTAACTTATACATTTTTAACTAACTTATACATTTTTAAGTAACTTATACATTTTTAAGTAACTTATACATTTTTAAGTAACTTATACATTTTTAAGTAACTTATACATTTTTAAGTAACTTATACATTTTTAAGTAACTTATACATTTTTAAGTAACTTATACATTTTTAAGTAACTTATACATTTTTAAGTAACTTATACATTTTTAAGTAACTTATACATTTTTAAGTAACTTATACATTTTCACACTTGAAAATATATAAGAAGAATCTAAAAAGTAATTTCACAAAGAATATTATTTGCTGGCATCTGACTATGATCGTCTTTTTAAATCCCTTATATTAACTTCACCGTTCTGTCGTGGTCACGGAAAAACAAAAGTGAATTAAACAACTCGTAAAAACAAAAGTGAATTAAACATTTCGTAAAAACAAAAGTGAATTAAACAACTCGTAAAAACAAAGTTTTTGACTATACATCCCTTATATATGAGACATAACTAAAAGTATAGATTATGTTCAATATAGAGCTGTTAACGATTAATTTTAATTTAATCGTTAACTTTTGAAAGATGAACGATTAATTAATCGTTAATTTCGATTAATAAAGCCAAAAATTGAAATTTATGGTGTCGTAAGTAATATTTTTTAAAATACTTGTCGAAAATCGAAATAACACTGGAATGTCTTCTTTATATGACATATTTTAACCAAAAACTCAAACAGAAAAGTGTATTGACATTATTTTGTTCAAGTGATGAGTGGGTCTTTTTGACAATATAACCAGTCGAGCCGAGCAATCGTTCACATAGCTTTAGATTGTCTCAGCTGAAGTTTCCGATACTGTAGTGCAGTGGTTCCCAAACTTTTTTGACCCACGGACCCCTTTTATAGTCAAAACTTCCCCACGGACCCCCAAGTGAAACAACTACATAAATATATAGTACAAAAATTACAAATTCAAAAAAGCAACATTTTTTTGAAGTATTTATTGAAATTATAACTTTTGTTTAAAATAAAATTGGAAAAAATTAATAACTTGGATAAACGTGATGCGATTTTATGAGTTTATTTATGACCGACTCAATGTTTGTGTATTTATGACCGACTCAATGTTTGTGTATTTATGACCGACTCTATGTTTGTGAGTAGCAACCGCAAATCCCCACGAGCACCAATTTCTTATGAGTTTCTGATTTTTATGATGAGGTTCACAACGTCACTGAATCTTTGTTCTACCCAATGGAAAGACGGTAAAGCAGTCAACAAGTTCTGTACAATAACTTATAATGCGGGTTATAAAATTGGGCTGTACAGTGAACCAAAATGCAAGATGTAAAATTGGGATCTGATTTTGCCACCATAATTTGTGGTATCCTAGTTCAAATATTGGTTTAAGTTCCTCATTTTAATAAGCTTCTCCGGTATTAGTGTGGATTCATCTGTGTTTGGGATCTGAGCTAGTCCACGCGAAAAAGGGTTCAACACCCAGTCGGGAATATCCAAGTGAAGAATTCTCCAATTCTTTGGTTGAGGTCTGCGTGAAGAGCTGTTAAGTTTTGACAGTAGGCCAGCAAATTTTTGTCTCCATTTTGCAATTTCGAAAGATTTGGAAACAGAACATTCTCCTGTTCCTAAGTTTTGTTTGTACAGAAAAAAGTTTGCAACAAACGCAGATATTATGCTTTTGATTAAATTTAATTGGTTTACTTGTAGTTTCAAATTAGTTTCTTTAAAGTTGGTAAATAAATCATTCATTAGGGATATGTCATTTTTGAGTTAATTGTGTCGCAAATCAATGTCTTTCTTTTCCAGGAATTCCAACACTGAATCAAAGAGAGCATAAATCGATTTAAATAAGTACTTGATAACCAACGTACTTATGTGTGAACTAGGTTGTGCTGCGGCGCCCACCTTTTTCAAAAGCCCAACTAACTTTGTATGATAAATACATACTAAACTTCCTTAACTGTACACAAAGTATTTTATAATTGGGGTTGTAGGGCGCCAACGACGTCAACGTTTTTGGTGGGTCAAAAGCCCAAGTAACTTATCCTTGCATGATAAATACGAAATATTTCTGAAATGTACACAAAGTTTTTATATAATATTTATTTACAGTGCTAATCACAACACGATTTTCTAAACTAATTTTAGAAAGCAGCGCACCAAATTACTGCACCAAAAAATTACTCTTTGAGTCAGTCAGCACTGTTTACATCACAAATTTTGACGTCAAAGTTTCGTGCGTTGTTTGATTAATGTTAATCTGGAAACCAAAATGATTATGATTTTTAAGTCTATATTTTCAATTTTTTTAAAAAAGCAGAGTGATGTCCCTTAGCGTTAGGCCAAAGTGAGTCAGTCATACATAATTGAGCGTAAATATGTATATGATAAGTAAACGATTATAGTATTCTTTCATTTTCCAAACAATGTTGAGTAAAGAATCTCTCATTGAAGGTATTCCTTCTGCTCTAATGACATTATCTAGTGATCCATACAAATTCCACTAAGTTTTTTGCGAATAAATGATGTCGATGATGGTACAATGTACTAAAAATACATTCCATTCAGCTTGTTTTAAGTATGCCAGAAAGTCAAGGGTATTGCTTTAACTTGAAAAAATCTTTTAAATTCAGTTAAAAACGTTTCTCCTTTCGTATCTGTTTCCAAACATTTAGCCATACTTCAAATATTCAACAAAACTGTATTGTCGGCATAGTTTCCTCGGCTTACTCAGTGCAAGATTTACCTATTTGCTAAACAAGCTATAGCTTAGGGCCCCCGCCTTCTTGGAGGCCCCCGTAACTTTTTTCCCGATTTGGCACTGACATAGAATATCTGGACTTCAAAAGGGCCCCTTTATCTCAAATAGCTTAGGGCCCAATCAAGTCTAAATTCAGCCAAGGGCTCACGCAATCTCTTACTCTTATCTGTTGTAACAAACCACTGTTAATAATAAAAAAATTTAATGGAATGCTAAAGCAAAGCCCTATGGAACAAATATTTGATATGATACAATTTAGATAAATATAACTTCCTGGCACATCGAAAAATACCCTACCTTGCAACCTTCGTAGATTCAAGCTAAAAACTTTTATTTTTCTGACCTACTTATTAGAATTCCGCATTTCTTACGCATCAACATATACCTTTTAACTCACCAAGTATTTTGATTGGTTATAGTTGTAGAAATGACCTCAGCTCTACTACCTTTTCTAGGTAAAACAACATTGTACTCCATGACTGATAGCACCTAAGTTTGTATTGAATCAGTTGAAAATATACTTTTTTAAATTATTTATTTTAATTTTCATGATAATAAAAATTGATCAGTTTTATTATTTTATATTAAACCTTCCGCGGACCCCCTGATGCTGTTCAGGGACCCCCAAATCAATTTTAACTCTCCACGGACCCCCTGAATGGTACCAGGGACCCCTGGGGGTCCGTACGGACCACTTTGGGAACCACTGCTGTAGTGGATGTTTGGTTTGCAGGTGATATGTAAGCGAAGTGCTAGAACCATGGTAGCAATGTTCCCTTTAATCAGCGCGGCTGCGCAGATATTTGACCGACGCCACACAGGAGTTTAGAATCACCGCACAGCAAATTTTGTAAAATATGGACCAAAAATTGGACACAAAAATGGACTTTGTTCAACTTTGCACACGAGTTGTTTTTTTTAACTTTGCACACGGACCAACGAAGCTTAGATTTAGAGGGAACATTGCATGGTAGGCAAACGATTTCTCTCTATGGACACAATGACCTTTATCAACATTTTGAACATTCACGTCAGTCAGTACTTTAAAACCAAAATGTTCGTGTAATCGTCCGGAAATTAGTTTATATTTATCTGCCACAATATTTTACTTTTTGACTTCCAGTACATTTATAAGTGGTGGGTCGATTAATCGTTAACAGTAATTTTTAATCGTTAACATTTGTAACGATTAATAGAGAAATTAATCGGTAATTTCTGCAGCCCTAGTTCAATATAATACGCACCGCGCGACAGACTAGCATAAAAATTTACTAGAATAAACAGATCGGGAAAATATTATAAAAGTATTTTCAATATAATAGACACCGCACCGCGTGACCGGAAAATATTTAAAAAGTATGTTCAATATAATACGCACCGCACGACAGTCTACAACACACATTTAAATTCTACATAGATATAATCTAAACATTCATTAATTTGATTACGGTACATTCGATACAATTCATTGTTAGGTGACAAAAGTCTATGTGCCGAATTTCAGCTCGATAGGATCACGGGAAGTGGGTCATTTTTGACTTTTGTTTCTCCGCGAACTCCATGATAAACAAGACGGTGGCTTTAATATAATGGATTTAATTAAAGAACCCCGTAAAAACAAAGTTTTTGACTATAAATCCCTTACATATGAGACATAACTAAAAGTATTGAATATGTTCAATATAATACGCCCCTACGACAGACTGGAATAAACATTTACAGATCGGGAAAATATTATAAAACGTATGTTCAATATATTACGCACCGCACCACGCCACAGGAAAATATTAAATAGGTTGTTCAATATAATACGCATCGCGCGACAGTCTAACACAGAAATGTACATGCTACATAGAGATACACAGAGATAAACTAAAAAATTATTAATTTAATTACGGTGCATTCGATCGATCTGAAATTTTGATACAATTCATCGTTAGGAGACACGAGTCTATGTGCAAAATTTCAGCTGGATAGAATCACGGAAAGTTGGTCATTTTTACTTTTGTTTTTCCGCGATTTGGCGGGTGGGACCATGACGTCAATACGGTGAAGTTAATATAAGGTTGTTTTTTTTTAAAAGTTCTAGTCTTTTTACTTATTGTCAGCACATAAAATTCTGAACTAATGAATTTGTGATACGTTCGTCAAGGAGTATTACCACAGCCGGAGTCGTTTACGCAAGATTCGTCTGCTCGATAAGAGAATAAACTTTGAACATCTCGATATTCCTGAGATTCTACGATATTTCGAGAGAAATTAATAGTTGGATAAAAAAAGTGGCAAAACTGGACACAGCAAAATGGATTGATTCCAAGGTTTTTTATGGGAGGGGCGGGGCTTAGCTGTGTGGGCGTCTCGCCAGATTTAGTCGTGACGTTTGGTTTGAATTTATGCAAATGAGCTGAGCTATAGGTTGTGTATCTAGTCAATTTAATGGAGAGCGAGGAAATATAAAATAGGTAATGTGAAAAGTTGGAGGACACTTGGGACAAAAGATATAAGAAGAGACGGGAATAAAAAACAGAGATTTAAGAAATAAATACAGATAGGGATGGGATAGTTCTAGTGTGAGATGAAAGAAAAAAGAAAGTAAACAACGAACAGAATCAGTCATGTAGATCAGTGCTTCTCAAACTTTTTAGTATGGCGTACCGGCAGGAATTTTTTCTATTGCACCAAAGACCAGTGCACTATTTTCCCTGAACTGTGCAATTTTTTCTGTCCTTTTTTTGAGAACATCTGCGGACCGGCAGCGGATGGCCCACGGACCGCCACGAGCTGAGATCCACCACTTTGAGAAGCACTGATGTAGATGGTCTCAGGATGATGATGATAGTTTTCTATAGTCTACTTCATATACATATGGATGTGAGGGAATGGTAGTCTGAAAGAAAGAGAGAGAGAGAGGAGAGAGAGAGACGAGAGAGAAAGAGAGAGAGAGAAAGAGAGAGAGAGAGAGAGAGAAAGAGAGAGAGAGAGAGAAAGAGAGAGAGAACGAAGAGAGAGAAAGAGAGAGAGAGAGAAAGAGAGAGAGAGGAGTAAAGGGTAATGGAACAAATAAATATAGATAATAGAAAGAAAGAGAGTGAAAGAGAAAAAAAAATAAGACATGTTGTCTATCAGGTTATAACAATCTAACTCTCCTTGCACCAATTTCTGTTATCTGTTATCTATCGATCTCTGGGTTTCAAATATCCTGCTTACAAATAATTACATCTTGAGGTGACTGGGGGAATCCAAAATTAGCCGTGTCCAAAATGCACTATTTAAAACAAACGCTGAAGTATAGTAGATCCTCCCTCTTTTACTCCTTGGTTAACTCCGGTATATCTTAACAAGTCCTAAGGCCTAAGGTATGTAAACATATTAACGTCTTTAAAACTTACAACTTAATATTATAATAAGGAAATAAAAAAGTGCAATCTCATTGACACTCAACAGCCATTCAACATGTACCAAGTATAACACTACCGGAGTCTCAGTGACGTAAGCAATGCACTGCCCCGAACTACGTCGTTCCCTTTTTGAGCACTACAAGAAAAAAAAACGAAAAAAAAACAACAAACAATGCGACCGAAGGAGATGGTTGCGTATGTTGAAAAAATCAATTACGAAAGACAAGATGGAAATGCGAGTAGTAAAAAAAGTGCGTCCAAATGTGTTAGTTGTTAGTTGTTTCTCTTGTGCATGTCAACGACCCTTGGAGTTTCCTCAATAAATCTGGCTCTGAGCCAAAATCAAAATGAATGTATATATATTTTTTTATTTATAACAATTTTTTTACCAAAATCATGGAAATTAAGACTTTTTTTTATGGTTTTCAATCGATGACACAGACGCAATCAATTTTTATAGCAAAGTTCGAGATGAATTTGACAATTCGTTGTGATCAGAAACATGTCATGCGTTTAAAAACCTCAGTTCAAGCTGAAAATTTATTTTATAATTACAAATTTCAAAATATTTTATAGTGTTCACAATGATTTGTAAATAATAGTCTTTGTTCACATTAGTCTTAAAACTTCTGTAAATCATTGTTTTTGTTTTGATCACTCATAATGCTGGTGTAAATCAAAGCCTTTCCCTTTTTTAAAGTTTGTTTCTTTCACTCTAAGGAGACGATTGATATCTCCCTCCCATATCCCACGTTCTCTGTGACAGATGAGTGTAGAAGTGAATCTCGAGTGAGGTTTGTCCACGCCCCTCAACTATCTCTGTATCATTGTTCGTGGGTGTGGGAGAAGGGAGACAATTAGAATTTTACTTGCCATTACAGGTGTCATTCAAATATTTCTTAAATTCTATAAGTCAGAAAGTGTCGACAGTCAAACAGACTTCCGTCAACTTTTAGGATTTAAAATATAATTTTGTTAACAGAGGAAACTATGCAGTCGTCTGGTCACAGCTATGTATGTACCTCTCTGTTGTATGGATTCCCTTGCTTTGAATGGATGTGCCGATCTCTGACGTTATTTTTTTTAGATAATCGCCAAGGCCAAGTATGTGTCCGTTCTCTGATTGGATGTGTTTCTGTGGCGTGTCGTGGCGACACTCGCAAGAGCCTCAAAAAGACAAAAGTATGTGTGCATCATGAAGTGCTGACTTCAGGGCACTGTTTGCCCCATGAACGGGTGGCTAAATGGGACTGTGAGCACCTTGATATGGTGACTTAATGGGGCAGTGAGCACCTTGATATGGTGACTAAATGGGGCTGTGAATACCTTGATATGGTGACTAAATGGGGATGTGAGCACCTTGATATCGTGACTAAATGGGGCTTTGAGCACCTTGATATGGTGACTAAATGGGCCTGTGAGCACCTTTACATGGTGACTAAATGGGGCTGTGAGCACCTTGATATGGTGACTAAATGGGGCTGTGAGCACCTTGATATGGTGACTAAATGGGGCTGTGAGCACCTTGATATGGTAACTAAATGGGGCTGTGAGCACCTTGATATGGTGACTAAATGGGACTTTGAGCACCTTGATATGGTGACTAAATGGGACTGTGAGCACCTTGATATGGTAACTAAATGGGGCTGTGAGCACCTTGATTGGTGACTAAATGGGACTTTGAGCACCTTGATATTGTGACTAAATGGCGCTTTGAGCACCTTGATATGGTGACTAAATGGGCCTGTGAGCACCTTGATATGGTGACTAAATGGGGCTATGAGCACCTTGATATGGTGACTAAATGGGGCTGTGAGCACCTTGATATGGTGACTAAATGGGGCTGTGAGCACCTTGATATGGTGTCTAAATTGGCTTGTGGACCCTGTGAGATAGTGACTAAATGGCGCTGTGTGATCCACGAAGAGCCCTGGACACAGTTTCTGATTTACATACATGTATAATTCAAAAATTGTAATAAATATCTAGATAGACTATTGTGAGCGATTTATATTGGTTGTACATAAATATTATTTTGATCTTATACTTGGGTATTTTATTATATTTTTTTTAGTTAGGCCAATGGATTGCGTTTGAATTGCGAGCTTATAACAGTGTGCTATACCAGAGGCGTCACTAGGGTTGGTGTCACCCGGGGCGGTAGCTCATGGTGTCACCCCTTCACGATTGAAGGGGCCATCCATAAATGACGTCACGCGAGGTTGCCGATTTTTACCCCACCCTCCCCCAGCGTCATACTTTGTCGCAAAAACTTAGACCCCACACATTTTTTACGATATGACGTCACAAAGCTTTGACACCCCTCACCCAAGCCGTATTTTCTCAATAAAAGTTAGCATGTTGCAAATTATTTTTTGTCATTTAAATATGTATTTTGGGTAAGTCTGCACTGTAATATCGTAACACGCGTGAAGTCATTGAAAACGTAATTAAATAAATGGTAAGCAATCAAATATTTAAGTGGAACTTTTATTTAAAGTTTCGCGTTTTTGATGTGACGTCACATTTCTTAAACACCCCCCTCCTCGTACCACATCGTCACAGATGCGTGGACCCCTATGGCGGATTAAAAAGGGGGGGGGGTGCTGAACGGGCTAAAGCCCCCAATAATTTAAGGGCCCCCAAACTTTTTATGAATTATAGTGTATAATAAAGATGCAGGCCATTATGTTTGTATGAATCCCTGAAAATGCCTTGGGCAGTCATACGGCAATGCTGCAAATGAGTAGGAAGTATAACGGAAACCAGGCTATTCTTCGTGAGAAGTGCATTGTAGCTCATTATGTGACGTGCACAGCTCATTCCTTTAATTTGGTTGGGAAAAGATTTTTTGTCTTCTGCAAACCCGACTTGTTGTATCTACTCATCGTTGACAGGTACTTCAAAAACATATGAAATTGATACATGCTAACAAAGCCTTGTCTGACACAACATGGTAAGCCTGACATTATGCTGTAAGGTCTGTTAATAGCTCATACAATGAGAATATCGCAGCACTAGAAGAATTAGCACCGAATGAAAATCAGCCACGTGACTGCCGACTTGAAGAAGAAGGATTTCTAAAGGAAATTGAACAACTGGAAGTCGCTATTTTACTTGAAATTTGGGAAACAATTTTAGAAAGGAAGTCTTTCATTGAGTTTGTTAAAAAATAGAATCATAATTTTCCTCAAGAAAAACATCAACAAAGAAAACCCATCATTTGAATTTTTTTTCTTGTGTGTGATAAAAATCGTATTCCCCCCCCCCACCCACCTCACTGTGGTTGAGGGATTCGTGAGGTGGGAATCGTTCATGGCTTTATATCTTTTAAAGCAGAAGACACTGCCTCTTTCATTCCAGCCGTTTTTTAAAGATCTCTCTGCTGCGACTATTTCTTTTCTTTTTTTCCTAATTTGTTTTAATGTTGTTCGTGTGTTGGGACTGTTTTATTATTGCAAGTTAACTGATATTTTTTAATAAGAATTTTCACGTTTCACGTATTTCATTGTATTTCTTAATTTCTTTCTAGATTAAAAAATGTGTCATCTTTTGTTTTCTGACATAAAATCGTACACAGTAAACTTTTAGGCTCGGGTGTCACCCCCTGATGGGTGTCACCCGGGGCGGCCCGCCCCCCCCTAGTGACGCCACTGTGCTATACATTTATGATTGAAAGGCAAGTCATTCCGATAAGTTTTGAAAATAACTGGTGAAAGTAGAGTACATTCTTAAAATTCGTTTACGGGAAGGAGATATATAAATCCAAAATTTTGATGCAAAATAACTATTCATTTTTTTAAAACAATTACTTGAGAAATAGATTAATAATTTGATTTTAAAAATAAATCTTTAGAGTTGGAATACATTGCGTGAAGCGACATCCAGGAATAAGTTCTTCCAAACTGGAATATGGTGTCATTACCACTTATACTATTTCTTTGTTCTTTGCGTCATCAAAAATTTGCTTTAAAAAATAAAAACTGAATTTTCAATATCCCATACCACTGACATCTCACTGAACGGAGACCAACAACGAAACAAAACAGACAACAAAGACGCAGACAAGAAAAATCTGTAACTCCATTATTAAGTGACTACCGACCAGTGATCTTCTGTCAACTCTGAGATCGCTCATCTACCCCCCTTTTCAAGCCTCATTCCCTGAACCCCTCAGACTTTGGTCACAGAATAGTTCCCTCCTCTCACCCCCTACCCCACATATCTCACCGCACACCCGATGCTACAATCCGATGGCCTCAACATGTTGGATGGCAAATGACGAAAAAAAGATGGCCGAAATAATAGCTTCTGTCGCCAGAGAAAGTTATGCCGAAATAAAGTCCACTGAAAGATGGCTTCTTAGCGCACGGTCGATTTCAAGCGAAAAGTTAATGGCAGTGTGGGTGATAAATAATCTAAGACAACAACTACATCACTTTCTTGACTTTGTTTGGGTGCTGACTTCGTTTCAATTGGATTTTTAAAAAAGTACATTCACTATTTAGAAAAGAGAAGAATGTAATGAATAATAGTATCAATATAAAAAAATCAAGAAGTTAAATTGTATTTAAAGAAAGTGAACCAATTTACGATCTTGTCATGTAAGAACACAAAAATATTCTAAATTCAAACTTTCCTTCTAAAGGATAAACTTTTTATTGACGTTTCATTGGTCAGTAATGGCAAATGTCGTATATTGTAGGTTCACAGTAGAGAGTATTGTAGGCCCACAGTAGAGAGTATTGTAGGTCCGCAGTAGAGAGTATTGTAGGCCCACAGTAGAGAGTATTGTAGGCCCACAGTAGAGAGTATTGTAGGTCCACAGCAGAGAGTATTGTAGGTCCGCAGTAGAGAGTATTGTAGGCCCACAGTAGAGAGTATTGTAGGCCCACAGTAGAGAGTATTGTAGGTCCACAGCAGAGAGTATTGTAGGTCCACAGTAGAGAGTATTGTAGGCCCACAGTAGAGAGTATTGTAGGCCCACAGTAGAGAGTATTGTAGGCACACAGTAGAGAGTATTGTAGGCCCACAGTAGAGAGTATTGTAGGCCCACAGTAGAGAGTATTGTAGGTCCACAGTAGAGAGTATTGTAGGCCAACAGTAGAGAGTATTGTAGGCCCACAGTAGAGAGTATTGTAGGTCCAGAGTAGAGAGTATTGTAGGCCCACAGTAGAGAGTATTGTAGGTCCACAGTAGAGAGTATTGTAGGCCCCCAGTAGAGAGTATTGTAGGCCCACAGTAGAGAGTATTGTAGGCCCACAGTAGAGAGTATTGTAGGCCCACAGTAGAGAGTATTGTAGGTCCACAGCAGAGAGTATTGTAGGTCCACAGTAGAGAGTATTGTAGGCCCACAGTAGAGAGTATTGTAGGCCCACAGTAGAGAGTATTGTAGGCCCACAGTAGAGAGTATTGTAGGCCCACAGTAGAGAGTATTGTAGGTCCACAGTAGAGAGTATTGTAGGCCCACAGTAGAGAGTATTGTAGGCCCACAGTAGAGAGTATTGTAGGTCCACAGTAGAGAGTATTGTAGGCCCACAGTAGAGAGTATTGTAGGCCCACAGTAGAGAGTATTGTAGGTCCACAGTAGAGAGTATTGTAGGCCCACAGTAGAGAGTATTGTAGGTCCACAGTAGAGAGTATTGTAGGCCCCCAGTAGAGAGTATTGTAGGCCCACAGTAGAGAGTATTGTAGGCCCACAGTAGAGAGTATTGTAGGCCCACAGTAGAGAGTATTGTAGGTCCACAGCAGAGAGTATTGTAGGTCCACAGTAGAGAGTATTGTAGGCCCACAGTAGAGAGTATTGTAGGCCCACAGTAGAGAGTATTGTAGGCCCACAGTAGAGAGTATTGTAGGCCCATAGTAGAGAGTATTGTAGGTCCACAGTAGAGAGTATTGTAGGCCCACAGTAGAGAGTATTGTAGGCCCACAGTAGAGAGTATTATAGGTCCACAGTAGAGAGTATTGTAGGCCCACAGTAGAGAGTATTGTAGGCCCACAGTAGAGAGTATTGTAGGTCCACAGTAGAGAGTATTGTAGGCCCACAGTAGAGAGTATTGTAGGTCCACAGTAGAGAGTATTGTAGGCCCACAGTAGAGAGTATTGTAGGCCCACAGTAGAGAGTATTGTAGGCCCACATAAGAGAGTTTTGAAAATTGTAATATATTTCCCAAAAAAACCAAGATGTTTTCTTGTCAGATTGTAATAGTTGTATGTATTAAAACAAACCTTTTAATATTTAGTTAATCCTCTATATCAGGGGTCTCCAAACTTTTCAGCCGGAGGGCCGGATTAACTGTAAAACAGCTGTTGGGGGGGCCAAATAAGAAAAAATCAAAACATACATGTTGTTTTTAAGTATATATTTAATATTATTATATTTATAATATTAATATTATTTAATGTTATATTAAATATTATTTAATAATACATTGATGCATTGCACATGAATACATGTATTAGTGGAAATGGTGAAATTGTTTCCTGGATGCCAAAATATTAGATATTTCTGGCTTTAGATTTGATGTCCCTAACATCAACAGTGACCTGAGATTATCATCAGACAAGTTCGTTCTCAAATTGTTCTTCACGTATTTCATCCTCGAAAATGTCTGTTCGCACAAGTATGTTGTTCCAAAGATTGAAAGGTATCTTGATGCAAAAGCTTTGACATTAGGAAAGTCTTCCTTGGTAAAACTGGTAAAAACTCAAAAGCCCTTCTTTTAACTTGTCCCTAAGGAAGTCATTTGCTTGCAAATCAATCACCTCAAGCTGCAGTTCATCTGAGCAACTGACCACATCTGCTACAAATGGATTTTGAAATAGCCTAACTTCTTCTGCCTTTGAATCCAAGTCAGAAAACCGCTCCTGAAACTGCAGCTGGAGGTCTTTGATGATCTCGCATGCAAATGATGTGGGGAACTCAGCTGTGGCTTCAACCATGAAGACTTTGCACTGCTGAAAGTGTGTCAAGTTGTTAGCCTGTACTTGTTCCAAAAACAAGACAAGTTTAGCTCTGAAGGCCTTTAGGTGATTGTATAGATCAGAAACTAGGAAAGGTTTTCCTTTACTTTCTATGAAGTCATGTATTTCCTTGCTTAATTCAAATACTCTTCTCAGAACTTTCTCACAACTTAGCAATCTTACTGCTGTATAATATGGTAAATCTTGCGATTCTGTGTCTGTATCTTTTAACATGTCTCTGAACTGTCTATGGTTGAGCCCATGTGACCTTATTAAATTCACCATCTTCACCACAGGATTCAGTACACTGCTAATGGCCACATATTTAGCACACAAAGCTTGCTGGTGAATAATACAGTGCAGGAACATTGGTTGTGGAATGTGTTTCTCATTACATATCTCCTTCACTTGTCCAGCCAAGCCTTTCTTTATGCCACTCAACAGTCAAGCAAGTCAAGTTAGTCCAGTCCAAGTTATAATCAACAAACGTTTTTTTCCCAATTCATTGAATATATCCTCTCCGGTAGCTGTGCCATACATGCTATGTAGAGAAGCCAGCTCTTGTCTTATGTCCATGTCTTCATCCACACCTCTAATGAACACAAGCAGTTGAGAGGTGGAACAGCTGTCCAGCGATTCATCCATTGCAATTGAAAAATGGCGAAACCGGCTTGCATTTTTTCGCTAATTGAGTGTTTGCTTTCGCTAGTGTTATTCGCAAATTTTTATTGTAAAATACAGATAAAAATATTATATTTTTAAAATTATTACAAGGTCTCCAGGGGCCAGATCAGAGGGCCTCGCGGGCCGCATCCGGCCCGCGGGCCGTAGTTTGGAGACCCCTGCTCTATATAATACCCCTGAGGATGCTGTGAATGATGTGATAATTTATACAGGGTTTTAACGGCACAAGGTTAGAAATAAATAAATCAAGCGTCCTAAGTAAGACGATACGTAAATAAGAGAACATTTCACACGAAATTTTAGTTCTGGTTAGATTTATTTTTACGTACAGATAATATTATGTTACGTGCTTATAAGATTATTTTCATATTTGATAATGGAAAAAAAATTGGAAAAGAAATATAGAGAGAGTGCCGTGACAACAAAAACAGTAGGATTCAAAAGTTAATCAAATCGACAATTATTGGTGGAATTGGGGTCTGAACAGCACTACAGGTCCTGGAAACAGGGCTCACGTAGGAGAATCTTGTAGACACTAACAAGGTCTAAAGTGCGGACCCTTCTCTGGGTGAGACAAGATTGAGGCGCTCGTTACTAGAAAGCAAACACTATAAAACTGTGTTTTATTATCCTCGGTAACTAGATTACATCCCAAAGCCAGTGTCTTCTATCCTGATGATCTGACTCGTGAATCATCGCTGAAATTCTTAAAATGCCACACAAGGTTTTAAGTCTGATCTTGATCCAGATAGTCTATAATTTACGACACCAAACTATACATTTAAGAACATGTATGTTGTAGAACAGCGGGTTTTTTAAAGAAAATGTTGTAAGTTATGAATAGGAGATTTCATCAAAGATTTAACTGTTAAAAAAACGAGCTTATAACTGAGTTCATGGGAACTAGCATCGTGCACAAGGATTGGTATTTCATTTATCTTTCTAATGACATATTCCTTAACAAAACAATTTGACCTTATCGAGGTGCATGACATGATTTCATTGGAGAGTACATGACATGATTTCACCGGAGAGTACATGACATGATTTCATTGGAGAGTACATGACATGATTTCACTAAGGAGTACATGACATGATTTCATTGGAGAGTACATGACATGATTTCACTGGAGAGTACATGACATGATTTCATTGGAGAGTACATGACATGATTTCATTGGAGAGTACATGACACGATTTCATTGGAGAGTACATGACATGATTTCATTGGAGCGTACATGACATGATTTCATTGGAGAGTACATGACATGATTTCATTGGAGAGTACATGACATGATTTCATTGGAGAGTACATGACATGATTTCATTGGAGAGTACATGACATGATTTCATTGGAGAGTACATGACATGATTTCATGGAGAGTACATGACATGATTTCATTGGAGAGTACATGACATGATTTCATTGGAGAGTACATGACATGATTTCATTGGAGAGTACATGACACGATTTCATTGGAGAGTACATGACATGATTTAATTTGAGAGTACATGACATGATTTCATTGGAGAGTACATGACATGATTTCATTGGAGAGTACATGACATTGTTTCATTGGAGAGTACATGACATGATTTCATTTGGAGAGTACATGACATGATTTCATGGAGAGTACATGACATGATTTCATTGGAGAGTACATGACATGATTTCATTGGAGAGTACATGACATGATTTCATTGGAGAGTACATGACATGATTTCATTGGAGAGTACATGACATGATTTCATTGGAGAGTACATGGCACGATTTTATTGGAGAGTACATGACATGATTTCATTGGAGAGTACATGACATGATTTCATTGGAGAATACATGACATGATTTCATTGGAGAGTACATGACATGATTTCACTTGAGCTAACTTCATTTACCTTTTGAACTTTTGTTTAACTCCAGATTAGACATAAACAATGAACTAAACTCAGGATGCAATGATCCTCTGTATAGGAAGAGCGTCTGTGATGTATGTGATACAATTAAATATTTGAAGAATATCATGGTACGTATGACTGACAGATTTTCAGTTAATATCGTGAATACTTAAACATACACTTTATTTGCTTGAAAGTAAAAGGACTGGCTGATCCAGAGGCGTCGCTATAGGGTTGGTGTCACCCGGGCCACACACCCCCCTCACCCCCTCCCCTAGTGACGCCTTTGGCTGATCTGAAAACTGTCGCTATAAATTAACTCTATTCTTTAGAAAAAAAGTTTTCTACATTGATATTTTCTTCGAAAACGCTCTTTGTTTGACTTAAAGGAAACACATATCAAATTCACATTCTTGAAGTAATGCTGAGTGCGTATAAAATAGTTTAATATAAGCGTTAGACCAGCTCTGAAGGTAAAGTGATCAATCACATCTAAGGCAGATGGTAATTGTATAAATATCTTCAAAGTTTGATCGGCAGCATAGAACCACTCCCCCCCTCCCCCCTGACATGACTACACCTGTGACGTCAGTGAGATGAAGGCTAATGATGAGTTATGCCCTTGCATGAGACCATCCATTGACCTGCAAGTTTCTATGACACAAACACACACATTGATTAAAGTCAGTCAAAGAACACATGAATAATTTCAGACGTTTCAGGTGAGTGAAATCCGCACTAAAATATTATCGATTATTTCTGGCTTGTCTCCATGAGCTTGCAAGGACGTTCATCGTCTGTAACTTCAATCTCTCTCTCTTACTCTCTCTCTCTCTTTCTCTCACACACTCTCTCTCTCTTTCTCTTTCTCTCTCTCCCTCTCTCTCTCACTCTCTCTCTTTCTCTCTCTCATCACCCCTCTCTCTCTCTCTTCTTTCATTCTATCCCCCAAACCCGTAACATATTAAACTATTTGTCCAATGCATATAAAATTCTTTATTTAAAATTGTGCACTAAACATAACAGCAAGACTTAAGTAATTCAAATATCCTAATCAACAAGGATTAACATAAAACAAGCGTAATACGGAATACTCTTGTTCCTATAAGATTACGCATTTTGACTGTCTTTGGCCTGTTTGAAACTGCTAAGATCTACAACCACCTTATGTCATTAAATATTTTGTCAAATCTGTACCTTACAAGGGACATCATGATACCATTAACAAAATATCACTGCATTGTTTTATCTAATGGCAAACACAAATTGTCTACTGGACTATGTTAGAAACACGTTATTTTAAGTTTGTGGCATTATAGTTGGTATTTAATTTTCTTGCACTTAAGGGACAAATTAAAAAAATACATTACAGACGCTGCTTCCATGTAGATGATTATAGCGTCCTACGTTATTATGTTAGAACGCACAGACCATGCAGGCCCGTTGGCAAGTGAAGCATCGTTCACAGGCCATGCAGGTCCGTTGGCAAGTGAAGCATCGTTCACAGGCCATGCAGGTCCCGTTGGCAAGTGAAGCATCGTTCACAGGCCATGCAAGTCCGTTGCAAGTGAAGCATTGTTCACGGGCCACGGCTAGGAGGGTGTTGTTTGGCTGCCTTTAAATACCCCAACTGATGTCGGGTACCCATCGGAGCTGGGTTGACTCAGGGGCAAATCACTTCCGCTCGATCACTTCTAAGTCATGCCAAACTCCTAGCACACTGGCCAGCCACCACGTGGCCACTCACACTGGCCAGCCACCACGTGGCCACTCACACTGGCCAGCCACGACGTGGCCACTCACACTGGCCAGCCACCACGTGGCCACTCACACTGGCCAGCCACCACGTGGCCACTCACACTGGCCAGCCACCACGTGGCCACTCACACTGGCCAGCCACCACGTGGCCACTCACACTGGCCAGCCACGACGTGGCCACTCACACTGGCCAGCCACCACGTGGCCACTTCAGTCAATGGTTATGGCCCACGGATGTTTAACGCGAACATTTTATTTGTTTGTTGATTTCTCTTCTTTTTTTTTAAAATCCTTTATATTAACTCGTGGTGTCTGCGGCCGACCTTGCTTGCTTGCTTGCTTGTCGCCAAAACTTTTGATCGATTTTTAACCCACTTGCTCGCAAGATAGCGAGCTGAAATTTTGCAGGCAGTTTCGTACCGATGATAAAAAGAATGTATCAAAATTTCAGATCGATCGCATGTACCGTAATTAAATTATTGATTTTTTAGATTATTTTATTTATTCCTATGTATCATGCTATTTTTTTGAGATAGAGCGTCGCGGTGCGTATTATATTGAACAACCTTTCTGTCGCGCAATAAGGTGCGTATTTTACTGACAACACTTTTTATAAACCTATTCCTGATCGGTGCGCATTATATTAAACACGTTTTACGACACAACTGCAATTTTGTATTTTTGGATGGTCTTGCGCTGCGTGTTATAATGAACATTCTTTTAGTTACGTCTCATACGTAAAGGATTTATAGTCAAAAACTTGGTTTTTTACGGGTTGTTTTTATTACAGCTTTATTTAAATTTTAAAAAATAAATATATTGCTTAGTTATCTAGAAATTTATCGTATGCATTAAGAATATCTAAAGACTACTATACATGTATAAAACTTTATTTCAAAAACTAATTTAGGTTCATGCTCTTTGACATGCGTTCTGTTATCAAAATTGGTGCAAGGATCGTTTAAAAAATATATTTATAAATCATTATTTTATTTATTATTATTATTTTTTAAAAATTGTTATTAATTTAACTTTTTTGGGCGGTGAGCCCCTGGCTCAAAGAGTTTTTCTCTCTTTTTTCTTTCTTTCTAAATGAGCTCACAAATCTATTATAATAATGATATCCAAGCTTCTGAAACATGATTTGATAGTAATTACAGCGTATATTTATGTCATACATTTAACAGCCAAGATATTTCTTTCGTAATGTCATTACTAACGAACTGGTCAATATCGATGCACAGCAAGTTTATAACATAAATGTCGATAATGCAGAAGCTTACCGAGTACTTGCAAAGAGTTTGAGGTTCTTAATTAAATATAGAAATTATAAGTGAACTGTATACTTTTCTGTGGACTTTTCTGTAAAACCCATAACACTTTTTTTAAAGCTTTGATTTATAATCGATCCACACAAGATGTTTAAATTCAATCGTTTATAGGGTTGTCTATAAATTTCTTATTTCCTACAATAAATGTACATATTCACTCGTTTAACCGGTGCACCGAGGTGATGGCGAGGGTTTGAGTTTGATAGTGAGCGTAGTAAAGGTGTTATGTTATGGGCAGGGCCGGCCTTAGGGCAAGGCGAACGAGGCAACCGCCTTAGGCCCCGCGCTTTTCATGGCCCCGCGCTTTGATTAAACATTTTACTACTTTTTACACGTTTACAAACGACATGTTGAAAATGGAGAAGTTGCAAACCGAAAATGGCTTGTACATTCGGCATTTGAATACAAAATGTTGTGTTTCTGTTGCAAAAATTTTGGCAACATTGTCTGCTCTGGCATCCGACGGGATTTGTGACTAGAAAAGTGCCAGTTTTAGACTGTATGATCATGAGAAATCAAAGTGACAATAGTATGAATATTTGAAAATGGTTGAAATCTTACAGAAATTGTGGTTTTGAAACAGCAATAGCAATTTCAAAAGAAATTACCACTGACTTAGAAGTTTAACCCATTTTCAAAGAGACGATTGTGCGAAAAAGAAACAAAGAAGCAATTTAAATATGAAGGAGAACATGAAGGATTTATAGATGCACAAGAAAACTTTCGCACATATTTATTTAACCAGATTGTTGATAAGGCAATCATGTCGATGGACATTCTCTTTGAAATACTACGAAGGCATCATTACTCGTTTGGATTTATTTATAATAAATTTCATCAATTACAACAATAAGAACAACAACAACAGCAAGAACAAGTGTCACATGCAGTATGAATCTGGAGAAAAAGCTCACAGCCTGCGAAAGTAAGGATCTTGGTGATATCATGCTTGCTGAAGAGCTGCAATCATTGAGTTCTATAATTCCTGCAATCACCTAAAACGATCCAGATATAGTGACTTTCCTTGCACACATATTACATTTCGAATACTTTTAACTATTCCTGTCTCAGTGGCTCTCGGAGAAAGAAGCTTTTCGAAATAAATAAAAAAATAATTGTAACCTAAATGCGGTCAACAATGATTCAAGATAGTGGCGTAGCTAGGAATTAGACGGGGTTTTGGGGCCCAGGGTGCTTAACCTCTTTGGATCCCCACATGCATGGCGGTAGCGTAATATTCAATTTTTAAAAATTTCGGACACTAATTAAGGGCCCCTCAAGTGGGGGCCCAAGGGACTTTCGAATTTTGTCCTCCCTCCCATAGCTACGCAACTGATGCAAGATAGGCTCAAAAACTTAGATATTTTGTCAACTGAGAACGTTTTTGATTTTGCTAAGGATATTGCCAATAATTAACTTATTTCAGATTTTGCAGCGGCCCAAGCTCGCAAATTTTACTTAAGCGTTGTAAAAACAAGGTAGAAGATAGAAGCCAAACAACGCTTGTGTATCTAGTTTATAATGTTAAGTTGCATACATGTGTATATAAAATCTCAATCAGCATACCAAAACAAAACATTTTAATTACAGTATTAACATCCTTTTTGAGTTTTAGGATCTTCAATTAAATGAACAAAACTGTAATTATTGTTGTGTCCGTGCTGTTAAATTGATGTGTCCGTGCTGTTATATTGATGTGTCCGTGCTGTTATATTGTTGTGTCCATGCTGTTATAGACTAAAATTTTGAGTACTTTATTTTTCACCATTCTTTTAATATATGTAAAATTGCAACTTTTTGCATGGGTCTAATTCCTCGTCTGCTGCCTTGTGCCTGGGGCCCCGCTCATAGTTCGCTGCCTTGGGCCCCACGTACTCTAGGGCCGGCCCTGGTTATGGGTCGACAAGAGGTTCAGCGAATGGTAGGGATTGGGTTGGTTGTGATGATGTTGAGGATAGGTGGGGCGTCTAAGGAGGGGCAATAGGGGAGGAGGTATTGTTTGACGAAATGCTGTGTTTGTCTGAGAACACTGATTTGGAAGTGGAGGAATGTGTTATGATGGCAATAAAAAGTAATTAAGAGAAGTCATTAATGAATGGAGAGAAATCAGCAATTGCGAATGACCATCTGACAGTCGTTTGGAGAAGTCATCTATTTGTTAGAAAAATTCATTGTTTGGGACCAGTACATAACTGATTGTAAAAGGTCAACAATTGATTGGGGCCAGTAATTAACTGATTGTAACAAATAAACAACTGATTGGGACCAGTAATTAACTGATTGTAAAAGGTCAACAATTGATTGGGGCCAGTAATTAACTGATTGTAACAGGTCAACAATTGATTAGGTTTTGTTAGTCGCTTCCTGAAATCAACCCATCCGTATTTGTTATTGAATGTTTCCTTGTCCAACAGCAATTATAAAAATACAAACGATCAAAAAATTAAAAAAAATCGAACAGCAAACCACCCACGTGTTGAGCCAGCCGTTTACAACTGGGTTGAGCCATCCTTTTACAACTGGGTTGAGCCATCTTCAGCTAACAAACTCATAAAGTACGACCATGAATCAGCCACTCACCATAAAACCTTCACACATCCCAGCTGATGATTACATCACGTGACGGGGCTATTTTCAAAAGTTGCCGTTTGACTGGCCGGCCATGGCCAGCTCTGATCACATCTAGTCGGTAGACTTCGGTGTCTTGTGTTGTAGTACACGTAAATACTGCCAGTAAGAGGCGCCCTGTGACCTATGAAAGGATAATTTCATCAACCGTTTCTGGATGTAACCTTGGATGCAGAGTGACGTAATGTATACGTCAGGGAATGTGGATGCCGTTAGCGTAGTTTTTCTTTTCGTGCACTCATGGGTATAGCTCCTAACAGTATCAGCTAACAATTATTCCAGGCATAATATTTGACAGAGTAAACGAGAGAGGACAGTTTTGGCTGGTTCTGCTATAAGGAATATTGACCACCCTACAGCACTCTTGAATACATCATCTCTATAGTATATATATATATATTATTAAGGCTGTTAACGATTAATTTAAATTTAATCGTTAACTTTTGAAGAAAAAAACGATTAATTAATCGTTAATTTCGATTAAAGCCAAAAATTAAAATTTATGATGTAATAAGTAACACTTATTAAACGTTCTTGTTGAAAATCTAAATAACACTGGAATGTTTCCTTTATGAGTCATCTTTTAACCAAAAGCATTTGACAAAGTTCACCACCTTATTTTACTTAAAAAACTTAACTACTTTGGAATCTCAGGTCCCTTACATCACTGGATCCAAGACTTCCTTTTGGACAGGGAGCAAACTGTAATAATTAATGGATCTAAATCTGCACCAATAAAGGTTAACTCAGGATTTCCACAAGGAACTGTGCTAGGTCCATTACTCTTTTTAATTTATATAATGATTTACCCAACAACATCTCAACAGGAACAAAAGTTAGGTTATTTGCTGATGACTGTATAATCTATAGAACAATTAAATCAGAACAAGATAGCAAAATTTACAAAAAAACTTAGATGAATTGATAAAATGGGAAACTAACCGGAGCATGTCTTTCCACCCAGAAAAGTGTCAACTGTTAAGAGTAACAAAGAAAAAGAAACAAATAAATTCAAAATATTTCATTCATGGAAAAGAACTGAGGGAAACAGAAGATGCGCAATACTTAGGAATCATAATAAATGAGAAATTATCATGGAATCCCTATGTCAATGAAGTTATTAAGAAATCAAACAAAACCTTAGGCTTTATAAAAAGAAACTTTTACAAATTTAATAGAGATATAAAACTAAAATGCTACCTCACTTTGGTGAGACCTGTATTAGAATGTGCATCTTCTGTATGGGACCCATCCCTCAAAGAAAACATTGATAAACTAGAACAAATTCAAAAAAGAGCTGCCAGATTCATTACTGGAGAATATTCAAAACTGAAAAGAATAACACCATTAGTTAAATCATTAAACCTTGAAATACTATGGGATAGAAGGACCAAGGGTAAAGTAGTAATCATACATAAAGCAATTAATTCTAATTTAGAAATACAACACAAAGATAACTTAATACAACCCTCAGATAGACATAAGGATAAAAACACCTTTCTTATTCCGTATGCAAGAACAAACACATGCAAATTTTCGTTCTTCCCGTCCGGAATTCGGGCGTGGTATGGGTTGCCTGAAGAAACAAGGAAAACCAACACTTTATCAACATTTAATCTCTAATGAAAATGCAGGACTAAACACAAGCAATAGATAAGCGTAGGACGCAATAATCTTCTGTATAGAAGGAGCGTCTGTAACAGATAAGATAAGATAACTACGCAAAAAGTCAAGTGTGTTGACACTATTTGGTTCAAGTGATGAGCGGGTCTAAACGACAATATAACCAGCCGAGCAGAACAATCATTCACATGGAACTGAGGTAACTGGTATGCACAAAATGGTCTTGGCAAAGAATGACATTATAGGATATCGGTGTTCATTAAGTTTCCACTATCGTAGAGGGTTAATGGATTAAGGAACTTTCATCTCCATTTTGTTACGCAGTAATTCATCAGAATGTCTGTAGTCATTTTCTGTATCTGAGTCAGACTACATTACTGCCATTAGCTTAATACGTTTTTTATTTGGTTTGATAAGAAGGCGAAGTGTTAGAACCATGGTAGGCAAACTTTATCAACATTTTGAACATTCCCGTCAGAAAAATAGTTTAAAACCAAAATGTTCGTGAATTCGTCAGGAAATTTATTATTTATCAGCCGCTATTTTTTATTATTTTATTTTTACTTTTTGTATCCAATAATTTGTAGGTGATGGGTCGATTAATGGTAAAAAAAAATTTAATCTTTACAATTTTTTAACGATTAATCGAAAAATTAGTCGTTTATTTCCGCAGCCCTAATATATATATATATATATATCTATTTTTTTTTATTACGAACTTATTTTTTCCTGTCCAAGCTAGAGTCACTTATTTTTTAATGCCAATTCTTTCCAAATCGTGAAAGAGAGGGAAAACATTGTTACGAATATTTTTTAAAATGGCTTTGACAAAAATTGATGTTGTTTAAAAACATTTATGAAATCTTAAATTTAATACCAAGAACCTGATTTCCAAAGTCCATTGATCTCTACCTCCAAATCCCAATCGAATACTTTTGTCTAATTTCTTATTTTTTCAATGATAATGTTATTGAGACAGTATACAAACTACATCTGCCGGGGACTTTCAGACCAAGACAGTGGGTCAAGTATACCACCAACATCTGCCGGGGACTTTCAGACCAAGACAGTGGGTCAAGTATACAACCTACATCTGCCGGGGACTTTCAGACCAAGACAGTTGGTCAAGTATACAACCTACATCTGCCGGGGACTTTCAGACCAAGACAGTGGGTCAAGTATACAACCTACATCTGCCGGGGACTTTCAGACCAAGACAGTTCGTCAAGTATACCACCAACATCTGCCGGGGACTTTCAGACCAAGACAGTGGGTCAAGTATACAACCTACATCTGCCGGGGACTTTCAGACCAAGACAGTTGGTCAAGTATACAACCTACATCTGCCGGGGACTTTCAGACCAAGACAGTGGGTCAAGTATACAACCTACATCTGCCGGGGACTTTCAGACCAAGACAGTGGGTCAAGTATACAAACTACATCTGCCGGGGACTTTCAGACCAAGACAGTTGGTCAATTATACAAACTACATCTGCCGGGGGCTTTCAGACCAAGACAGTGGGTCAAGTATACAACCTACATCTGCCGGGGACTTTCAGACCTAGACAGTGGGTCGAGTATACAACCTACATCTGCCGGGGACTTTCAGACCGAGACATTGGGTCAAGTATACAACCTACATCTGCCGGGGACTTTCAGTCCAAGACAGTGGGTCAAGTATACAACCTACATCTGCCGGGGACTTTCAGGCCAAGACAGTGGGTCAAGTATACAACCTACATCTGCCGGGGACTTTCAGACCAAGACAGTTGGTCAAGTATACAACCTACATCTTCCGGGGACTTTCAGACCAAGACAGTTGGTCAAGTATATAACCTACATCTGCCGGGGACTTTCAGACCAAGACAGTTGGTCACGTATACAACCTACATCTGCCGGGGACTTTCAGACCAAGACAGTTGGTCAAGTATACAACCTACATCTGCCGGGGACTTTCAGGCCAAGACAGTGGGTCAAGTATACAACCTACATCTGCCGGGGACTTTCAGACCAAGAGTAAAAAAATCAACATTCGAATAATAATACATTTATTTTCAAAAAGCTCTCAACTAACACTCCGATTATTCCTTTCCAAAGCTAATGAAACTGCACTTACCATATTTCTATTGCAATCCTTATTAAGGCACCGTGACGTTTTTTATCATATAAATAAAATAATAGTCCAAGTCACTGGCTCACTGGATAGATGTGGAACACTGAGGAACAATGTACAACAGTCTACAGCAGTTAAAAAATCGTGTGGTGATTAGCACTGTAACAAAAAATTATATGACGTCATTGTTTGATCTTATATTTTAATAAAGGTTTTCACAACCCCTATTATAAAATACTTTGTGTACATTTCAGAAAGTTTAATATTTCGTATTTATCAAAAAAGGACAATTTAGTTGGTTTTTTAAAAAAAAAGTGGGCGCCATAGGCGCCATGGCGCCCCAGCACAATCTAGTTATATATAAATTCTGGCGGCTGGATAGCGAAGTCATTAGGGCGCTAGCATCACAAACTGAGGGGCGTGGGATCTAGCCCACGTTAGAGCCACAATCAAAGTGTTGATGAATGACTATTGCTAAAAAGACCTGGAGAGTGCGCTGACAGGTCTAACAAGCCCCGAAAAAATTCTAATAGAAACATTAGAACCCCCTACGACTACAAGGTTATGGGACACACACACACAAAAATCTATTATGATTATTATGAGCTTTATCGTGTCATCAGTGAATGTATCTCATTTGAAAATCGCAATGGGTGCCATGTTTATTAGTGGCTGGGTGTATATTGACTCCCTAGTTGTGGGTAGAAGGTGGTGTAAAGGGGCGCATCCCCATCACCAGCCACGAAGTGTGAATCGTAGCGTACTGAAGTATTTGAAGTCTTTCAAATTGTATTGTTAATTCAGCAATTGGGAATATGCAAAGAGTTCAAAATCTTTACGGGCTAGAAATTCCTCATTGTAAATAAGACATATTTTTACTATAAGACATACTGACTGAATATATATAATATATTATATATATATATATATCAACTAGCCACTGTCTATCTCCATTGAGATGGCCACTGTCTTACCTCCATTGAGATGGCCACTGTCTTACCTCCATTGAGATGGCCACTGTCTTTTCTTCACTTAACAGGACACATACTCTTTTTTATTTAACTGACGACAACAAAAACCCTCCTTTCGCTAAAAATTAATGTTTAACATTAAAGCAAACAGCATCGGTTTTTAACGCAATTTCCCTTGGGAATTGCGTTTACTTGCTAGAAATGTCTAGCCCGTCTTTTGGAGCTTTGAACAGCAACTCCTCCTGAACCTTAGCAGATAGAGGGTTCGGGTTTTTGCAAATATGTTAAGGAGGTCCCAAGGATGTGCAACGGCCAAAAAAAAATACCGAAAAGGTGAACTGGATTTCCTGGAAATTTTAAAACAAAACGAAAAATATCCGTACTTTGTCAATTTGTCAAATTGAAACAAAAGCCAAACGATAGCTTATTATACTGTAGAACAATGTTGGAGAAGGAAGTTTTTAAAAAATCACTTTTCGTTCGTCTCCCGTAATTTTAGCAGCAATTTCTAGATAACAATTGTTTTGTTTAGTTTCAGAATTATTGATTTGAAATGACTTTTAATGTAATCTAGAATGATAGTTATTGGGGTTTTCCCGCTATCTGAATGCTAATGTTAGACTGTTGCGCGGTGCGCATTATAGTGACATTTACTTGGTGTGACTTTAGAATGATTTCCCTTGAATAAAAAATCGGAAATTCTTTGTTGGAAATTGCGTTTAAATACACATTCGAGTTTTTATTACTTGTTTACGGATAATTGATCTGGAAGTGCTAGCGATTCCAAAATTTATACATTCCAAGTAATCAGGATTTAATAATTCTAAGAGTCATTAAATTTGAGAATTATAATACTAATGATAAATGACATTACATTAAAGATTGATGCAAATGAAGACATTTGCTGATTTGAGCTGCTGTCAGTATTTTCCAAAGAGACGGGGTTTCCAAGACTATCCCAGTCCACTAAGTTTGCGTGCACTTTGAACTGAAGCTACCACCGAAACTCAATTGTGCCAATCGGAATCGTCAACACTGTAGGCCCTTTAAATGATTGAATTCTGCGTCTCCGTCGATAAAACCACGTGATAGGAATCCCTAGCAACATTATTTACCCCATCCCTGTTTGTTTATTTAATTACTTCCGTCCGCTCATCCAACTGTACAGTTTCACCCTTTCCATTTTTCTCTCTCTTTCCAAGTCACACATTAGTTGAGAACAGGGACTCTAATGAGAAGGAACCCACCCCCCCCTCCACCCCTTCCAAAAACTTCTTGAAAAAAACAAAAACAATAACATGACTTAATGTGTCCTGGACTCTTAGAAAGAGTACATTTTAAAGGATGCATGAACCAATTCCAGCATGTGGGCCAAGTCTGGGAGTATTGGTACATAGCACACTGTCTACCCACCATTAATATTAATAGCCATATTTAAAATGGGAGCGAGAGCCACTTTTTGTTTGTTTCCAGTGCTGGATTTACCTATATGCTAAACAAGCTATAGCTTATGCCCCCCCCCCAACTTCATCGATGCCCCAAAAAATTGTTCGATTGAGCAATTGTAATATACAATTAAATACCCTGAAGCATTATTTGTCCCAATTTTGATGCCGGACGTGCAATACCCAATTCTTAGCGTCAATGACTTTATTGTGGCACAGGCTAAAGAGAAAATATTTTAAAACAGTTTAATATAATCCATAACTTGTTTCAAGAGATCATATAATAATCCTGTGTAAGTTGTACCATTTAAAATAGTTTGCACATTGCTGTTTGTAATGAATACAAATAATTTAAAGTTAAGATTTATTTCACTATCTGTATACCCATTAATTGTAATTCAGTTTAAGTCTAGTCGGCATCCTTCCGTCTCGCAAGACGATGGTGCATCACCGTTGGGTGGCGGTGCATCACCGTTGGGTGGCGGTGCATCACCGTTGGGTGGCGGTGCATCACCGTTGGGTGGCGGTGCATCACCGTTGGGTGGCAGTGCATCACCTTTGGGTGGCGGTGCATCACCGTTTGGTGGCGGTGCATCACAGTTGGGAGGCGGTGCATCACCGTTGGGTGGCGGTGCATCACCGTTGGGTGGCGGTGCATCACCGTTGGGTGGCGGTGCATTTCCTCGTGTGGCTGTGCAGTCCTGAACTTGAGTGTCAGTCTTTACTACATCTTTTGCACACGAGTTCTGTGCTTCCCAATGTTTTGGCCTTTCTCCTAGCTCTTCTGTATGTATCATCCTCCATCCTTTGCTTATCGGCTACTATGACGCCCTCTTTTACAACTGTGCCCCACGCAGATTGGTCTTCTGCCTTACACTCCCAGTCGCTTGTGCGTATTTTGGCTGTTTTCATGTCCCTTTGACAGACATCTTTAAATCGCAGACGTGGGCGACCTGTCTTCCTCTTTCCCGATGCCAGTTCTCCATATAGGAGGTCCTTGGGGATGCGACCAGGGCCTATACTTTTTACATGTCCTAGCCATCTCAGGCGTCTTTCACTAAGGATTGAGAACCTGCTTTGGTATTGGCACGATTCACGGCCTTGGTATTAGGCACTTTGTCTTGCAATGTAATGCCAAGTAATTCGGTTGAACCCTATAGATATCCGAAAATAATATTAGGCACTGAAAAATAATATCTTTACTTATAAAGGGGACTATGTCTCAAATAGCTTAGGGCCCCATCGAGTCTAAAACCGGCTCTGTTTGTTTCATTCTAGCTTCATCGTTAGACTGACATCAGTAAAGACATAATCAATACGACATTTATTTCAGCTCAGGATGTCGCAATGTTGAATTTACCTTTCTTAAATCCAAGCAAATGGAGTTTTACTTTCTCAATTTTTAAAAACCATTCGGAAACAGCACCATGTTCTGATCGACCATTGTCCTCCTTGCACGGATGTATGGGTTTCCCTTTCCTGTCTTTTTTGCCACTTAATATTCACTTTCAACTTTTTTTTTAAAATGTGTTTTACGTCTGCTGTCATGTGGAACAACAGGAAGAATGTGTAACAAAAATCCCCATACAAAATTAAAAGGCGACTGCAATTTTTAATGATTCTTTTATAAAGAAATTTAGAATTGTTCGCTGAACATTCTTTATACAGCGTGTCAAACTGTCTTTACTCAAGATAGTCATTAAAGCTTCATCCCGTATTACATTTATCTATATCCCAGTTCGTTGGCCGTATAATTTAAGTGTTGAATATTTCAGCTTTTTGTTTCTTTCTTTTAAATGGACAGCTTGAAATGACTGTTGATGGGTTGTTTTTTTACTTCTGCAGTCAAGACCGCAGCTGTGAAGACTTATTTTTACTGTGAAAATATAACGTCCCTGTTTTGTCAAGTGATATTTGGCCATTTTAGCCAGTTACCAAAATAAAGAATATATATTTTTAAAAATTAAAATAGAGATTTAAACTGATGTCCTAAATGTTTGTAGTCTTAAGCTTTTACCCAAAATTAAAAAAAATAGATTTTTATTTCGTAAATAATTATCTAATACTTTTATTGACATGTTACTTTTTAAAAAATGTGTACTCTCGTCAAAAATTTCACTTGAAACTTACCAGGCATAATATGCCAATGTCTTTCTACGTGTACACAAGAAAGAATCAATTTCTGGAGAAAACAAAATCCTCCGCAAGGAAGAGTTTCCTTCGTTCCTCCATTAAGTCGTTCTCAAGTTTGTGGATTTATGCCCCTGCGTTCACCGCCTGCCTCATGATGTTATTAAATTTAAACAACTTCCTAATTTCTGGCTTTAGATGGCTTAAAGCTTCGTTTAAGGAAGTGTCTCCTATGCTTAGCAATCAAAAGTTAATTCTCTTGCAGACCATGTTGTTTGGAGAGTTGAGCAGACAAGAGCATTTCCTATGATCTTGCATGCGTCATCGAAAGAAGTTGCTCCTTAATTACTGACGAGAATCTGGAGGAAATGCGTTTTTTCTATCCGTGAGACTTTAGGTAAACATTTTTGCGATTGCAATTTTTATATTGAAAAAGGTGCTATGCACTTTAAAGATCCCTCTCGGACAATGGTCAGGTTTAAATCAAGAGACACGTTTGCCTGTTGTGGGTTTTTTTCTGATCCTATTTAGTTTCCTATGTCGTTTGCTTTTCTGCAAGGCAGACACTTAAACTTTCATGATTATTAGTTTGTTATGCATTTTGAAATCCCTTAACCTGAAGGCAATATGGGTGTGGTTAAACGTGGTGTCTCTAAGTATTTATTGTTATTTACCTGGAAGCAATTTTAAAAAAGGGATTCGTGTTGTTGAGAGCCACAATCTCTAAACCAAACACGAGAAACCTCAATATCTACTCATGGCCGTCTTAACGCATAGGCCCGCTGGGCATTTTTAAAAATAAAACAAAATAAATTTCATGTCTGTTTCAAAATGTGGGTTTGTGACAAGACAAGTGGGTTTGTGACAAGACAAGTGGGTTTGTGACAAGACAAGCGGGTTTGTGACAAGACAAGCGGGTTTGTGACAAGACAAGTGGGTTTGTGACAAGACAAGCGGGTTTGTACATCATCAAGATGCTCATGTACATAAGCCCATTCAGAACTCAATGAAGTTTAATAATACACAATACAATTTCAAATACTGTTTTGTGTTTTCTGCCTTTTTAAATTCAGGAGTGCTGAAAGGAAGATGTATGTGTATTTAAATAGATTTAATTTACTCCGGTGTATTCAAGGATGCCTGAAATGCATGTCAAAACTCGAAATAAATCAGCATGGTATTTTACTATTTTCTTTTTAACCTTTCAAAGGCGAGGATATTTGGATTCTAAACAGTGTGCAGATTAATATCAGTTTCCCCAAGCTCTTTTAAGTCACATGATTGATAGTTTGAAATGATAGAACTGAACTAAGTCACATGATTGATAGTTTGAAATGATAGAACTGAACTAAGTCACATGATTGATAGTTTGAAATGATAGAACTGAACTAAGTCACATGATTGATAGTTTGAAATGATAGAACTGAACTAAGTCACATGATTGATAGTTTGAAATGATAGAACTGAACTAAGTCACGTGATTGATAGTTTGAAATGATAGAACTGAACTAAGTCACGTGATTGATAGTTTGAAATGATAGAACTGAACTAAGTCACGTGATTGATAGTTTGAAATGATAGAACTGAACTAAGTCACGTGATTGATAGTTTGAAATGATAGAACTGAACTAAAGCTGAAATATTCACTTCCTCTTAGATTCTCTCCTGTTTAAACATTATTTACATCGTACTTGAGCCCTCGCAACCTAAAAGTTCTAATGTTCTTCCTACTTATAATTACCTATGTCTTTATATTCTGTCCATTTAGCTGCCTTGTGTATGTCATCTTCTTATATTATGTCCGTCAATTAACTTGTCTGTCCAGATCCTCTTCTTATAATTTGCTCTTCATTTAAATTGCTTTTCTGTATTCTCTTCTTCACCCCACCGAATGTCTTTTTATGCTAGGGATCTCACAATGGAATTTCAAGTCAATGAGATGTTCCTCTTTATAAATATTTGTTTGAGTATTGAATGTGTTCTGCGCCATTGATATCAACCATTAAATCCTTAGAATAGGCTACACACCACTGATAAAGTAGTACTTTGCTAAGTCCGGCTAATGTTTTCAGGTTAAGATGCTGTATTACATCTGAACAAAGTGTCATTGTAATCCAATGTTTTCAGTTAGGATGTCATACCTTCTAGATCAGATGTCATTGTATACCGATGTTCCATAGAGGATGGTAACTTTTATACCAGATGTCATTTTATGCCTATGTTTGCGGTCTAGATGTTATACCTCCTACTACGGACGTCACGTCTGGTTTCCCAAGTCCCATGACATTGACGTGGCTAACGGCCTCTAATTCACTGGGTTCGGGAATTCAATCTCCAATCAGCTCCCAGGGAGGCTGTCCCGAGGGACGCCACCCAGACAGACATTAATGTCTTGCTATGACTAAAGAGCCGAGTGTTATTATGAAAGGTAGATTAAACATTAGAACAAAATTTGGCACCTTCTCCAGCTAGCACACCAGGCCATAATACAACGTCCGTTGGGTTAGTACATTACGTGATGACAAATATGTTCAAAGAGTCAGTGTAGTAGGTCATTACACTTGCTCTTGTACTAGCTCGTATGGATTACTGCAATTCTCTTTTGTCAGGTGCACCAAAACAATGCATTGAACTACAGAAAGTTCAAAATTCAGCTGTCAGACTGGTGCTCAAGGCAAAAGTTATTTCCCCTTCTTCACTCAATTCATTGGCTACCTATACAAGCCCGTATTGATTACAAACTGGCCGTTCTCTGTCACAACTTCTTTTCGGACTCATGCCCATCGTATCTTACTGAACTTTTGTCGGTCTACTCACCCACTCGCCAGCTACGATCTTCTGCAGACACACGCGTTCTCTCTGTTCATAAGACACGCACCAAAACATTTGGTGAAAGGTCGTTCTCTTTTTGTGCAGCCAAACAATGGAATTCTCTGCCATTACACATACGTAGTATTCAAACAACCAAGTCATTCAAGACTGCACTTAAAACACATCTTTTCAAAATTTATTTTCAAAATTAATGAAACAACATTTCTTGTAAATGATTAACGTAGCTTATGTATAATGTACTGTAATTTTTGTGTTTGTTATGATATGAAAGTTAATTTGATACATATAGGTATGTTATTTCTTTCATGTAAAGCGCTGTGAGCCCAGTTCCTTACTGGGATACAGCGCTATATAAATAATCAATTTATTATTATTATTATTATCATTACACAGAGTTCATGTGGTCAATGCAGTAGGTCATTAAACAGAGTTAATATGGTCAAGGCAGTTAGTCATTAACGAAAGTTTAGAATTTCAGTTAAGTAAATTATCTTTCAAACAGTTTTTTTACTTATTTACTGAAACCTTGTTGCATCCGTATAGTTTTTTACTTATTTACTGAAACCTTGTTGCATCCGTATAGTTTTTTACTTATTTACTGAAACCTTGTTGCATCCGTATAGTTTTTTACTTATTTACCGAAACTTGTTGCACCGTATAGTTTTTTACTTATTTACTGAAACCTTGTTGCATCCGTATAGTTTTTTACTTATTTACTGAAACCTTGTTGCATCCGTATAGTTTTTTACTTATTTACTGAAACCTTGTTGCATCCGTATAGTTTTTTACTTATTTACTGAAACCTTGTTGCATCCGTATAGTTTTTTACTTATTTACTGAAACCTTGTTGCATCCGTATAGTTTTTTACTTATTTACTGAAACCTTGTTGCATCCGTATAGTTTTTTACTTATTTACTGAAACCTTGTTGCATCCGTATAGTTTTTTACTTATTTACTGAAACCTTGTTGCATCCGTATAGTTTTTTACTTATTTACTGAAACCTTGTTGCATCCGTATAGTTTTTTACTTATTTACTGAAACCTTGTTGCATCCGTATAGTTTTTTACTTATTTACTGAAACCTTGTTGCATCCGTATAGTTTTTTACTTATTTACTGAAACCTTGTTGCATCCGTATAGTTTTTTACTTATTTAC